>ML978124.1:2341386-2588593 GCA_010015805.1 Rhizodiscina lignyota
GCCTGGTGACACGCACGTCTTCTGCGATTTATAGGTACACGTCACGTCTCACACGAGCGACGAGGCATTATCAGAGGATCTTGGATATCATAGGAGAAAAACAGAAGCATTCCAATTCCGCATGTACCCCATCATTACCATAACAAAAATGGCCGTGTGGCCGTGTGTTGCCGTGCAGTGCTCATCCATCCCATGCTGTGTCCGAAGCGACGCCGTCTCGTCGAGTGAGGGAGAATCGGCGGGGTATAATGTGTTTAGCAATCCCGTAAAAGCCCAGACGAACGAAATCAGGCGTATCCGTTCCCCAAGTCCCATAAACATGAACATCGAAACCCGTAGGGAGCGATGCCTAGGCCAACCTCGCATACTTCCGTCTTGTCATACGCCATGTCCTCATGCACCCAGCTAGTTACTCGGAGGTCTTAGCAGCTCGAGGGCTTCCCTTCTTGGCCTTGCCATTTCCTCCATTCTCAGCGGGCTCGGTGCTTGCATCCTCTTCCTCGCTACCCTCCTCATACATAGCCTCCACCTCCGTATTCTCTGCATCCTGTTCCTCGACATCCTCCTTCGTCCAATCGCTCCCCTTCCTGCTCAACTTCCCATTAATACTCGCCTCCCGCGGACTCGTCAACGGACTGCTCATGCTCATCCCGCTAATACTATCTGTCTTGCCATGACCTATCATGCCGCTCCTCACGCTGCCGGCTTCTCCACCAAAAACGCCCACCATGCCGCTCACGCCCGCAGTGCTGCTGATTGACTTGGTCTTGTCGGCGTAGTAGCTGTTGCGTTCGCTGCTGAGCGCCGGCGCTGTGACGCCGGAGGAACTGTACACACTTGCGCGCTCGGCGCTCGCAAGGCCGCCGACGGAGGGGCGCGGTGCATCGCCTGGGGCGGTGTTACCGCTGAGGACGCTCAGGGGGAGGGACTCTCTGCTGTTGCCGAAGAGAGATGATGGGGCGAGAGCGCGGACTGAGGCGTCGGTGTCGAGACTGCGGCGACGGCGGCGCTTTGATGATGAGGCGAGCGTGAGGATAGAGGCGTCATCTGTGAGGATATTGTTGGCTGTTGCGGCAGAATAAGTGTGAGGGTGGAGCTGCTGTTGGAGGTGCGGCGGCACGGCAGATGCAGGTGGTGACATTGGATAAGGTTGGGAGAAGCTCAGGGAGTTGGAGTGGGTCAAGTTGGTATTGGGAGGAGCTGGTGTGAGAGACGTCGTGGTAGTTGGGTTGAGCATGCCCGAAGGCGCGGTGGATTGTATCGTCGTGAGAGTAGTAGTAAGGCTGCGATCCGAGTGATTGGGCGAGCTGAATGTACTGTTTGCGCCGCCATCGCGAGACGAGAGACCCCCTCCGATGGTATTTGACGTGCCAGCTTTTGAGAAGCCCGCATCAGAGTGTATGGTCCCTGGGTTTGTAGCAACAGTGGGAGCCGCAGATTTATTGCTACGACCAGGCGCATCTGTCACACCATTCGACTCGACATAAGAGCTGTAGTCGCTGGCGGCCTCGGAGCGAGCTGTGGAGTAGGAAAGGCGGCCGTTGGCTCCAGCGGTCGACTGAGCTGGACGGTGCAAGTGGCCGGATTCAGGGTAAGGATTGTTGTTCTTGGACGGGATCTGGTGGCTCTTTGACTTTGAATGGCCAAGACCGTGGTGCTTCTTTTCTGCTCTTTGCGGAGAGGTGGACGAGTTTTTGAGGTTGGCAAGCCGTTTCATCCACGCGAAAGGGCGTCGGCGAGTATGACGATCTGCCATGATGAGCGGTCAGTGAGTATCAGTTCGACCGCACGCATTCTGAAGGTCGAGTAGAAGCAATATGTAGGTATACAGCGACCTCGGTGACGCAGAAGATCGCGTATATCGTACGACTCAGCACTTACCATGCGGCCTGGTGGCAGGCTCGGCAGTGGCCATCATTTGATCGTAATGTGGGCGCCCAACAGCCCTGTGGAATAGAGCTAGCCTTGTTGTTGGGTGGAGGAGAGTGCTGCGTCACGCAAACGAACCGATTGGGCTCTGTCAGAAGCACACGTGTTGACGAGCTCCTCTAGGGGTGACGTCGCGGCCAATTGCGGATCGGAAGGTCAGTCTGCACTCAGTCGCCTGGCGCTTGGTGCCTTCAGAAGAAGCAGGTCGGGCTGGAAGAGCGGAAAGTTGGTAGAAATGCAGTCGGAGTGTATCGTGAGGCGAGAGGAGAGGGAATGTTGCGGTTGAAGTGATGAGTGGGCGGGTCTTCCTGTTGTGGACGGATGCGGTTCACGGTTTGGGTTGCGGCCGCGCCTTCAGCCAGCCAAGCTCGAGTTCGTGGGCCAGCCTTGGCGCTTGCCCGCCGAACAAGTCTGGGGAAGCACTGAACTCATCAAACTTGTCTCAACGTCATCTGTTACGCTACACGAGCAAGATTTGGCGGAAACAACTACGTCCGTGGCTATGATTTGCTACGCTGATGTCTAAGCTGATTTGCTGTCCTCATTTTGCCTAAGTCGTCCAAGCCAATCACAAATGCAGACGCCACCTGCAAAGTTAGCGAGAGCAGATGAGGATCCCCCGTGAACGGTGAAGGCACCTAAGTTTTCAGATTGTATAATGATACCGGCTTCAACGGCATCTCGGGACGACGAGCAGCTCAAGAGGATTCAGCGGCTCCCAGACGAAGTCATCGCTCAGATCAAATCATCCACAGCAATCACCAGCCTCACTGATGTCATTCTGCAGTTGATCAGGAATTCTCTCGATGCAGGAGCTAGGAAGATAGAAGTCGGTATCGATTTCCTGCGTGGCAGTTGTGTTGTAGAAGATGATGGCACCGGTATTCCTCCTTCTGAATTCACCGGGAGTGGTGGTCTTGGGAGGTTGTACCGTATGTCCACTGGATAGCTTCCCACAACTGTAATGCTCTAACATATCTCTAGACACATCAAAGTACCGTATCGGTGCAGAGCACTATGGCCGCAATGGCACATTTCTCGCGTCTCTGGCAGCACTGGCTCTTGTGACGGTATCTTCTCAACATCGTGAATATCGCTCGACGAACAGCCTTGTACTCCATAGGTCAAACCCAATCTCGCGCTTCATCCCTGCGCCTCCAAGCCATGAACTTCATTTCAGAGACCATGGAACTAGCGTCACCGTCAGGGATCTATTTGGGAATATGCCAGTTCGAGTAAAGCAGCGAGCCACTTTCGAAGAGCGTCTAGAAGGCGACAGGCTGTGGGAAGAATTGAAGAAATCAATCATTGCCCTTCTCATAGCTTTCAAGAGTCCTGTGAATCTCAAACTCAGGGATTTGCAAGGCGACAGAACGTTCAATATCAAAGACCGTCGTCTGGACCCGAAAGCACCATCTACCGGTCAAAATTCCCTTAAGTCCGGTGACGGTGCATCGTCTGACATGGAAAATGCACTTTTCATTCTCACTCAAGGCGGCATGGTATCACAGGCCGAACGGACGTCATGGGTCCCAGTATCTGCATCCTCAGGTTCCATTTCGATCAAAGGCATCATTTCGGTTGACCCTGTTCCAAGCAAGCTCGTTCAGTTCATCTCTCTCGATATACATCCGCTTTCGGCTAACTCTGGTCATAATGAGCTCTTTGATGAAATTAGTCGCATCTTCAGCCGTTCGAGTTTTGGCGTCATTGAGGAAGATCCAGACGTTGATGACCTCAAGAAAGAACGCCGCAAGCAGGACAACCGGATTATTTCCGATGACCCGACGAATAAGCGCTTCAAACGTGGCCGAAAAGGCATCGACAAATGGCCGATGTTTGTGTTCAGAATAGTCTTGCGCGACGGCAAGAGAAAAGGCATGGACGAAGGAGTCGCAGCTAATTCGTTGGAGAACCAATCCCATATGCAGGCAGTCCTCGAGGTGTTGTCTGCAATGGTAACACAATGGCTCTCGTCACAGAACTTCCGTCCACGTAAGCGGCAACGAAAGTTGAATTCGAATTCATCTTCCACCCCGTCTTCAGACTTAGACGTGCCCGGGACTCCCATCCAAAAGACCAAGGGATCGACAGCTGCTAACTCCTTGGGGACTGGAGGTTCAGAGACTCGTTTAGACAGTCGAGGGAAACCGTACATGGGCATACGATCTTTCAATGAATTGAGCAGAATCAAAAGCGGCAATTCCGCATTCTATGACACAATTTGGCCGACCAAGGCAACGACTTCCCGGCCATCACCCTCCCACGAAAGAGCAGGCGTAATATACGATGCCGATAGGAGTAGAGAGACGATCATAATGAAGTGTAATGCTCTCTCCAGCAATGAGCAGCACAACGCGCCATCACTGAGTGATCAAGCTCTAGAGATCGCTGAGCAGCAGAGTTCGGAGTTGGAAGACGGCACCGTTACATGGCAAGACCCTATCACTAAAGAAAGACATCGAGTGAATGCAAGGACCGGTGCCATCATTTTACCGCAGCAGCAAAAGCTCGTCGAAACGCCTAGGCCTTATTCAGCATTATCAAATCAGAGAAAGATTGGCGGAAGCTTGCCACGATCGAAGTCTGTAGGCAATGTAACGGAATCGTCGAACTTCTTACCCGACTTCCTGCAACAGTGGAAGAACCCAGTATTTCTCGATTCACAGCAGCCAATTCCGCAGGTCGCGTTCGATATACCTGGGAACAATGATCGCGGTGCTGCGTCCCATAGGCGCTCGCTGTCACACCATGCCAAGTATTTCGAGAGTATTCGAGACTTTGGTATCGACAAGCTCTCTAAAGCCGGACTTGTGGAGTCTCAAGTAATCGCTCAAGTCGACCGAAAATTCATCCTTATCAAGATGCCCATGACCAAAGTTGGGACGCCGTCCAGATCGACAACCATTCCAGATGATGAAAACGGCACCAATGATGCTCTCATACTCGTTGATCAACATGCCGCGGACGAACGCATTAGAGTTGAAGCTCTTCTTTCGGGACTCATTCAACCGCCATCTCCCCAAGAGGCTTCATATCGATCATCTCTGAGTCACAGCTGCCGGTTCAAATACGTGCTCTTGCAAGAGCCCCTCCAATTCCAGGTCTCTGACCAAGAACGAAGACTGGTAGAACTCCATGCGCGCCACTTTGCGAACTGGAGTATCCTTTTCGATCTGTCATCAGTACTGAGGGATACCAGTAAAAGCACACCTGCCACCAGCTCACGGACCACAAATGCAACATCAAACACCGTCACCGTACGAACTCTGCCAGCAGTCATCGCCGAGCGCGTGAAATCGGACCCTAAGCTTCTAATCACACTCATTCGTGATGAAATATGGCGTCTCAACGATCCTCACAATCGCAGAGCAGGCGTAAACGACACTCACCTTGAGGCAAGCGACCTGACTGATCGAACTGCAACCTGGCTCGCCCATCTTGGATCCATCCCGCCTGGACTGCTCGACATGATCAACTCGCGCGCCTGCCGTAGCGCATGCATGTTTAACGACGTCCTGAGAATGGATGAGTGTGAGGAGCTTGTGAGGAAGCTTGAGCGGTGCGTGTTCCCGTTCATGTGTGCGCATGGGAGACCTAGTATGGTGCCTGTTGTGAACTTTAGGGGTGGGCTTGGGAGTGGCTTTGGGGGAAGAGAGCGTCTTGGGAATGGTGATGGGGACGATGGAGACTTTGTTTCTGCCTTTAAGAAGTGGAGGGGAAGTGATAGGGATGTGGAAGAGACTGAAGGTTAACGAGCGTTACATATTTCGTTTGAGATACCCAAATGACATCATAAAAATACAGCACAATTTTCACCGGAATCCATATCATTGTGATATGTAGGATATAGAAATAAGGTTCCAAAGAGAACCACAGAGGCATCCCTATATCTCCTGATACACGTTGAAGTTTGGTACTTGATCAGTAAGCCTTAGCAGCTCTGACCCGTGCCCAAACCCGAAATCTCAACCGATTTCAGAAAGGTGAAGATATTCGGCGCTTCGTCGGAATACTAAGTGGGCCCCGTCCAAGGTTGGCCTCCGCATCTCTCCGGATATCTCGGAGGGCTTGCCGCATGCCGCGCACGACGAGGGTCTGTCAATTCGGCAGCTGTTCGTCCTGAGTGTCGTACGATCTTGTGCTCTTCGACAGGCTGATGTCTACCCCCGGCAGTTCGCAGAGCTGGAACCGGTCGAACCGCAGACGAATTATTGGACCTCGTGTTACTGTGTCGTGCACCTATACCTGTATATCGCTCGAGAGGTCAAGCCCACCGCCTGTTTCCTTGCTTACAGCACCTCAGCACGAGCACGCGGCGCACCTCGGACCCGGAATCCAGGCCTCGCTGCCTTTCTGGGCCAGCAGAAGCACACATTCTTGTTGAGCGCGGTGCGATTTAAGGTTCCGAGACGGCGCTGTGATTGGCCGGCGTGGCGAAGCGGTAAGCGCAAGATGCGGACGATCCATCATCCCAGGGTCCAGCGCGCTGCAGGGTGCGAGCGCCTCAGGGTCCAGCGCGAACGAAGCGCCGCAAGATCCGGCGCAGAGGGTAGGGGTCTCAAGCTCGAGCTCGAGCGCAGATGGGATGGGAATTAGAGAACGGACGACTGAAGAAATGATGCTTTTCGCGCCGGGGAATGGGATTGCTCTGTCTCGGGCGCAGCTCCACGGACTGCCACGTCCACAGCGCCCGAAAATAAATACGGAAAGGCCGCCGAGTGCACGCACGAACAGCGTGCTCTGCTTATCGCAGCTCTGGCTGCAGATATGCAGGGCGCAAACATCGCGTGAGCTTCACGTTGCAGCTCGCGCGGCTCTCCGTCTCCCTTCGCTCCGGCATCGCTGAAAGAAAGGGTCACCCCAGGCACAATTTTGCATCAGCAAGGCCCTTTGACCGTTCAAGGCCCACGGGTCTAGTTCTAGCCTGCCCGTGCGCGCCTCGTTGTTCGCGAAAAGGGACGAGTCACAAAGCAGTGCGCACGCGCCTTTCTTCAAGTGGGGATTGTGGGATGATTGCCCTGATGGTCGCCCCCCAGCTTTGATTTCCGATATCTCGTCCGAGGTGTGCGTGAGTGAGCTTGATAAATGCCGTCTAGTCGCCGCGTTCTGCGGTGAGCTTTTCGTAGGTTCTGCTTTCCCATCGTCTGATTTCTCACATCCTTCATTCTCTGCGTTGAGCGCCTAGCTTTCGCTGTGCGAATACATACTCCGTAGAGAGCGCAGATTATACAGCTCTGCTCGGACAGCCACTACTATAGCATTGTGAGTCACTATTGCTCAATTACCTCCTCTGCAGAATCGCAATGTCTCTAACTTCTACGTTATAGCTTTCAGTCTCGAGAAGTCCAGTTGCCCTCGTCCAGCCTCGCCTGATCCTCCAATTGACGAAGAGCACGTTACACCATACAATTGTCGAATATTGCCCAATCGGAAATCCCGACCTCCACCTGAATCAACTCTAATACCTTCAAAATGTGCGGGTACACGTATAGCTGGTACTACTGCAATCATGTAAGTTCGAACGAACGTGGAGCTCCTTGCAGCGACGCCGCGCCTTGAATCCCAGCTAATTGGTATGTGACACTCCAGGATTACTACATCTGGGCGAATTCAATCGAAGTCTGCCAGGCGCGCCTGCTCTCTGGCTATTCCTACGACGCCTGGAGCATCGACATGTGCAAGAACATGAAGGTCACGTGCGGTGGCTTCAGCACGTACTACTGCTCGGACTGCAGCGAGGACGTTACATTGGAGTTCGAATTAGACGACTTGTAAATGAGACCGTCGAATGAGAACACGAATTTTGGGACTGGATATAGGGAATCCACGTACAACGAGAATGCCAGGATCTCTTGGGTTGGACATAACGGGTGGTTGGTTAGACGGCGTTGACCAGTGGTATGAACAAATTGGCCTAGGCGTTTTCGTGGATCGGCATCTCAGTGGAAGAGAGGCGTTTCTGGTTTGGATTGAGCATTTTTCGCAACTTGCATATTCTTGATACCTCGAAAGCGTTGACAGTATTCCAGCGTTTTAAGCGTATCCTTATTTCTGCGAGCTAGTTATTCGTTCTAGACTGCATGCAGTAGACCGCTATAGATACTTGTCGCCTATGAAGCTTCATTCCCGAATGTTCCGAACCACATTGCACGCGATATTAGCCGTTACCCGTGAGATTCGAGCGTCGACTAGTATGCACCTCTCCGCGCACATTATCGGACTGTTTCCTTCGTGGAATATGATGGTGAGCCTCGTAGGAAGACCGCCGCTAGTTACTGTACTCTGACAGAAACGTCCTGTTAGCGAGCTTC
The DNA here is from genome assembly GCA_010015805.1 of Rhizodiscina lignyota. Lineage (NCBI taxonomy): Eukaryota > Fungi > Ascomycota > Dothideomycetes > Aulographales > Rhizodiscinaceae > Rhizodiscina > Rhizodiscina lignyota. The sequence continues at coordinate 2,349,630 of ML978124.1, forward strand.
TCTCGCACGAGGCAGAGGTCGATGGCTAGATAAATTCATATACTGTTGGCCGTCGTCATATCTCACCCAGCGACGCTTCCACTCTCGAAGCTGTCTGCGCTCGCACTCGTAGCCTCTCCCCAAATCTCCCTGCTCTCAATCTCTACGCCTTTCATCGCCTTAGCCACCTCTTCTAGCTTCGCAACCACGTCCAAGACGCCAGTATTGACCCTCTGAAAGTATCGATCATTCGCTTCCCGCCTCCTTCTCGCCAATAAAATATCGTGCTCGGTATCTTCTTCCAGTTGATTCTTGCCCATACTCGTCACGCTCGTCACGCTCTTTACACTACCCCCAGTATCACTCCTGGGTCTCCCCACCGGCGCCAGCCCATCCTTCCCGAGCCCAAACTTCTCAATCCTCTCCTTCACTAATCGTGCACCAGCATCATCCCCACCCTTTCCCTCCGCACTCGAAGTTGCCTTCAGCGTCTCAACCTCCTCCGTCCTCGTAGCATTCTCATCCGCCTCGCTCCTCGCCCACGCCTGCGCTAGAGCGATCTGCGACCCCCGCAACTCGTCCAGCGCTTTCGCGTGCCGCGGGCTGAAGACGTGACTACCACTCACGGCATTCAGCTCCACCTCCTTCAGCGTGTTCTGCATCTCCGTCCATATCGCCTCCGTGCGCGCGGCGCTCTTCTGGTCTGCGCCGGAGCCCGCTGGCGTTGATTGCGGCTGGCGGCGGCCGAATGGAGGGCTTTTCAGATCTGGCGCTGCGGGAGAGCCAATTGATTCTGGCGCTGTGGTGTTCGTATCGTTGCGAAGACGTGAGGACTGGCGAGTGAGGGCTGGGCGGCCGGAGGGTGGCGCGTTGGAGGGTGCTGGCATGAGAGATGTGCTGGAGGCATTGCGGGAGGGAGGGCCCACAAAGAGGGACGGCGCGGGGAGACGCGATGCCGGAGTCTTGGATGTTGGAGATTTAAGGTTGGTAGATGCCATGGTTGGAATGTTCACATTACCCAGGAGGGTAGATGTGGAATGCTGAATTGAAGCTCTTGGCCACATGCAAGCTGCGGCATTCACGAATCGTCGTCACCAGAAGAAGAGCCGGAGATCATCCGAGCGCCGAACGCCAAGGCCGCACACAACCTTGATTTTGGCGAGTCTTCATGGACGACGGCAACATCACGACCTCTACCATCCACAAAACCCATATTGCGATCATCAAATAAATCGGTGCGCCACTCCCACTTCCTCTACCTATCCCAGATACAGCATCAACGATCAGCAAAACCCCCCAATCTGAGAACCCATTCCACCTAAAATAACGCTCACCTTAAAATCTCAAACTAACATCTCTCCCAACAGCAACCATGGGTAAAGGAAAGCCAAGAGGCCTCAACGCCGCGCGCAAACTGCGCAACCATCGCCGCGACGGTCGTTGGGCCGATCTACACTACAAGAAGCGTCTCCTCGGTACCGCGTACAAGTCGTCTCCCTTCGGTGGTTCCTCCCACGCAAAGGGCATCGTGCTCGAGAAGGTCGGCGTCGAGGCGAAGCAGCCCAACTCTGCCATCCGCAAGTGCGTGCGTGTGCAGCTGATTAAGAACGGAAAGAAGGTCACTGCTTTCGGTGCGTATTTTTATATCATATGCTTAGAGAGTGGCGTGAGGGTAGTGTGGGACGGATGAAGGGTTGTGATATGGATAGAGCAGTGGCTGACGATGATACTTTGCAGTTCCCAATGACGGTTGCTTGAACTTTGTGGACGAGAACGACGAGGTGCTCCTGGCTGGTTTCGGTCGTAAGGGCAAGGCGAAGGGTGATATTCCCGGTGTGCGATTCAAGGTCGTCAAGGTCTCTGGCGTCGGTCTGTCCGCATTGTGGAAGGAGAAGAAGGAGAAGCCCAGATCATAGGCGGCTGGTGAAAATGGGCGCTGGAGTGGTCTGAACAATTTTCAATTCCGGGCATCATGTCTTTTACAGGCTTACGATAGAAAGCCGTGCTCTGAAAGCTATGAAATGCATTGCAATGGGTTTCAAATCTGATAAGAATGAAAAGCATCAATCTGCATGCAAGCGCTGAAATCACTAACGCAAAACGCTGCTCAACACTACCCTTCTCACCGCATCCACCGAACTTCCAGTCGACTGCCATTGAACCAATACAACCCCACTCCCACAACAGTCAATGCATGAGCCATATCATACTCAGACTCTTCAATGGCCTCTTCCGGAGATCGATCCTGCTTCTTATTTCGTTCCTGCACCGCTTTCGCCTCGTCCTTTCGTTCCTCCAGATACTTAGAGTATCCGAAAGAGTTAGGGGGGCCTGGTCGAAGAAAACGGATACAGGAACACTACCAGGCATTTGTGAAATCAGGTAATCCGGAAGGGTGCAAAGCTTCTCCTAAAAAATAAAATAATATGTAGAAGCGCAAGCAGAGTAAAGCACAAAGGGGGATAGTGCAATGCGAATACTAGCAGCTCTGGCGCTTGACCTGCGGCTCGTTGGTTGGACAGCAGGTATCGGCATACTTCCAACAGCATGGCTGCTCCAAACGACGGACTGTAAGACGAATGTAATCGTTCTTCTATGGCTTGTCTGCGGAAAGACAGGGAGATTGGAATTCTTTTTATCTACCAAACGGAGCTAGGCATCATATGCGAAATAGTCGTACTACAATGACGGAGACTCAACAGCGGTGAATAGCGCAACGAAATGCACCATATTTGATGTTGAAGGAGGTATGCGAAAATCTGCGCAAGTCGAAGAGAAATGCTAATTTGAAAGCAACGCCCACCTTTCGTTACACAAATGTTCGCGCATAAGTAGGCTCCGGTAGTTCGTAGCACATCGATTTGCACAGCGAACTTCAAGACTGCCGCTGCCACTCGTCTGACGCTCTGGTACTCTTTTATGACCTTCACCAGATCTCTATAGAGCCTTGTTTCGTGGTCTTCGCCCATTATGGAGACATAATGGCAATTCCGCTGATTGAAGTTACAATAGCACCGTTGTTCTGAGGCGTGACCCTGCGTCCTGAGCTTCTACGAGAACGTTCAAGGGCACACTATCGCCACTGTCGCCTAGTGTGCCAAGGCATTATGGCAATATAGCCATAGTCTACTTGATCAAGGCTAGAATGGCGTTGATGGCAGCCCACAGGCTTACGGCCGCCGTCCTTCTCCTACTCCCTCACTGTGACTGAGCCCTTGCCGGGCCATAAAGGACCTCTCTTTTATCATTTCCGCTCGGCTCGTGAAAATTCGTCCCCTCTTTAGCCTCTATGATCTCAAGATCGGTCTCGAATTCTGTTTCTATCTTGATGATAACTAGTGGTATTTAAGCCTCTTCTAGCATCTGCTCATGTTCCTCTCCGCGATCGGATCTCTTCCGCCTTTTTGATTCGACACAGTCAGACAAGTGCACCAGATGGCCTCTTCGAGCTCTAACAAAGCCAGCATACATAATAGAAGCAGAGCACGTCGCGATCAGACTCATGATCACTGGCCAGTGGAACTGAGAGGGTTTCGAGAATATAATTGTCGAGGCGAATGCGCAAAGTTCGAAAAGGTTCTGCCATGACGCTTCGACGGCGGAGAAGGAGCCGCGCTCATCGGACGCTACCTCCTGTGGGTGCGGTTAGTCGTTGAATGACGAATCTCGGATGTTCTTCAAGCATACCTCCTGCACAACAATTTGAACCGCCAACTCGAATCCTCTCAGCCCGACCCGGCTTAAGATTGTTCCAACCACGAGCCCAGAAGCTGAAAGGACAGACGATGGTGCTTGCCAGAAAATGGCTGTTCCAATGGCCAAGCAGACAGTTTGCCAGGTTGAAAACCAGGCTCCAGCTCTGATGGGACCTATTCTAGTCATTACCAGCGGTGCGGCCCAGGTCGCGGCGATCTCGAGGATTACAGACGCGGTTCTGGCGATGCCCACATATGTGGAGCTGTAGCCCGCGGAAATTAGGTATGTCACCATCTGACCAGCAAAGCTGAGCACCGTAAAGTACAGTGTTGCTCCAGCAAAAGATGGGAGGAAGGCCAGATGTCTAGAATATGCTCTCAGTTGCTGCAACCACGCCAGGAAGCTGGAACGAAATCTCTCGAAGTACGTGTGTGGAATCTGATGCTCAGAAAAGTTTGCAAATGGAGCCGCTTTGGGTCGTCGAAGAGCTTGATCTCTATTGTAGACCTAACAGGAGTCAGAGGTTAGATTACCCTGGGTAAATGGTAACACTTACAAGTGCAATTGCAAAGTATTCCACTGGCACAGAGGCGACATTCATCCCGAGATTTACAAGAATGGCCAGCTTTGTTGAGAAACCATCAATTAGAGCAATCATTAGTGGGCCGATCAACTTGCAGGCCAGGTCAATCCGGCGCATCTGGGCATTAAGGGCCCCAAGAGCATCCATGTTGTCACCTGCAACAACGACAACCCAGTCCTTCTCGACAGAGACAAGATTCATGATCGAGGAGAGCTTTTCAGCGCAGGCCAGAAGCGACAGAAGAGAAAGCGCAAGGTATTGCACATAATCTGGCAATTGTTTTGATACTTCAAGCAGCCAAAATAGTGCACAGGACGCCGCGACTACGGTACGCTGTATTACGATAGACAATCTCACAACGTGTAAGCGATCCTTGGTGTCGATATAGCGACCGACTGCAGGAGAAAATAGGATTGCCGATGCAGCGCGAGCAACAGCGTAGACCGACATTGGCAGCAATGTGCTTGGAAAGATTGATGCCAGGTACAACACCGCTCCGAATTCAAAAACCCGAGAGTTCCATGTTGACAAGAAATGAGACAAGTACAAGCGGAGCTTGACCGAGCCACTCGGATTTCCAGTGCGGTCTTCAGAGTGGGATCCAGGGGTGCCATCGTCGTGCTGTGAGCTTCCATCAGGAGACTCACGAGGTTCACTTTGAAGACCAATAACCTCCAAGAGCGGTATATTTTCCACAGCTGTCAATTCGGGAGTCTCCATTGCTTTTTGGGATTGCAATGTCGGTTGCTGTACGAACTTGCAAGTCAAACTTCTCCCTGAAGTGGATGAAAATGAAGCAGCAGCTGATGCAGTTGAATTATCATCTCGAGATTTGAAATGAATTAGAAGAATTTTTTCAATTGGACTGGGTTGAATTAAGTCGTAGAGAATTGAAAATGGTGTGTTTGTGTCGACGTCGGAAGTTACGAAAGCCGAGAACCTGAAGGATACGCCCATTGTCTGTGTCACGTGAGCACCTCGGAGCCTTTGGCCGAAATGACCTCACGCAAAAATAAAGACGTTTCAATATTTCTTCCTTAATCGTCCCAAATGAGGTCCATCTAGTGGGAACTCCCACATACATATCCCATTCTCCTGGTAGCACCTTCTAATTCGCTTCTTATATTCTGGCAAACAGAAATCCCATGGAGACATTCCCCTCCGGCGTTGGCTGATATGTCTCCAGGCATCCCCCCTTTTCAAGACCGCGGTTAAGCCTTGACAAACAATATCCTTCGCAGCAACTCGCAGGTGAAGTAGCTCGGTACATGCCAATGACAGGCATATCCCCCGCATTGTGGAGTGCAGTGGTTCCATGTGGAGCCCCGCGTTGATCTCATCCCCGCGGCATGCAACGGGTCAAGCAGCTCACCAACACGTAAGATGAATCAATTTCTCACGCCTCAGCTTCATGACACAGTAAGTATATATTCTCCAATTGAGTTATACCGTTGTCGTTCTTCTTTCCTTTGCAAATTCGGAATGGCCACTTTCCAGTTAAAGCATCCTGAGAATCGAGAACTGCTGGGTGGTGATCTTCTGGCACAATGCCTTCACGCGTTGGGGGCCAAGGTTGCCTTTGGAATTCATGGTGAGTTTCATACCTTGAGACTGTGACTTTAATAGAACTGACATATGATATAGGTGGACATTTGGATGCCTTCCTTATGGGCTGTGCCGATGTTGGCATAGATCTTGTGGACGTGAGGCATGAAACTGTCGCAATTCAGGCTGCTGAAGGCTATGCGAAAGTGAGTGGCCGTGTTGGTGTGGGCTTCATCACTGCGAACAGCGGGTAGAGCATCCTTATCTTGCTGTCGAGGCCCGAAGATGCTAACGAGGAGACAGGTTCTGCAACGGGTTGCCCGGGTTGGCTACTGCATTCGCGGATCGCAGTCCTGTATTCGTGGTTACAAGCTCCCCGCCACTTCGAGATGCTGAAACAAATTGCCTGCAAGGCTTCCATGATCAAGTTGTCTTAGCAAAGAACGTCACCAAGTTTGCACACCGAATCACGAATGTCGGCGAGATTCCGAGACTGGTCTCTCTTGGCTGGAGGACAACTACTGCAGGTGCCCCAGGACCAGTTGTGCTGGACTTTCCTATCGATGTGCTCTTCACGCCAATCGCAAACGAAAACATTGCATGGGGTTCCTTGACCTCTCCTCCAAATGCACTTCCGGGACCAGATCCAGCTGCTATTGATGATGCCATTGAGATGTGGAGAGCAGCGGCAAGGCCTGCAATCATTGCATCTACAGGTGCAAGAGGCGCAGTCAATGAACTACTCAAACTTGCCGAGGCCACGGGAACGCCGATCTTCCACAGCACAAAGTTCTCCACCGCAATTCCGTATGAACATCCATTCCGCGCTGGAGGCGCTCGCAGACTCGCGGCTTTACGCGTTAACCGCTCTTTACCACCCGATTTTATTCTCCTCCTTGGTGCTCGGACCGGTTTGATGCTGGGCGGAAGATCCGGCGCCATAATTCCGCACGAAGGTTGCAAAACTGTCCACGTCGACCTCGATGGATCTGAAATTGGAAGAAGTCTTCCAGTCGACCTTGGCATCGTGTCGGATGTCGGCCTTGCGGTGGCGGCGATGAATGCCGCAGTAGCAAAGAATCCATTCCGATCGACCGAAGAATGGATTCGCTCTGCGCTGGGTTTGAAATCTATACGTGCGCCGCATAATGAGGATGAATCAGTTATCGTAGAAGACAACGGTCGACTCCACCCATACCACGCAATGAAGAAGGTCTATCAATGCATCCCCAATGACAGCACTGTCATCATTGATGGGGGTGAATGTGGCGGTTGGGCGATGCAGCTTCTCGAAGAAGCACATGCGGGGCTGGCGATCGCATCGACAGGCTATCTAGGATTCCTCGGGAACGGCTGGGGTTACTCTCTTGGAGCAGCAATTGCAGATCCATCAAAACTGGTGCTGAGCATCCAAGGAGATGGATCCGCTGGTTTCCATATTGCGGAACTGGATACCTATGTCAAGTTTGGTCTGAAGATTGTGACAATCATTATGAACAACAGCGTCTGGGGCATGTCACAAGCTGGCCAGGATATAATATACGGTTATGCAACAGCCAAGCGCCCAACTGTCGCACTTAATCCGAAGGCGAAGTACGAGGTTGTAGCTGAAGGCTTCGGTTGCACTTCCGCAGTTGTAGATGCACGCGAAGATATCGAGGGAGGATTCGCAGATGATACGAAAGCTCAGAAGACTCTCGAGGCGTTGGATCACGCCATGGACAAGCTTGTGCATGCTCAGGGCCCTGGGTTGCTGAATCTGGTGGTATCGGATCATCCGTACCAGGACACCACTAAAGCGATGGTCGGTCAGACCGATGACCCGAACGTCATCGTCGTACCGTATTATGATAATATTCCGAAGCCGTATTATAAGGACAGCAAGCAAGCTGTCAATGGTGCGAATGGCGCGAAAGGCGGCTGAAGATCACTAGCGAGAGTTTTGGGACATGGATTGGACAAAGAGTTCGAGTCAATACTTCAATTGTAAATGTCAACGTCTTTAGCAAAAGCAATGAAACCACAACTACTCTTCCAGCTTCTTCTCTCCATAATACTTCTGCTCAAACTCCTTCAACAAGCCCTTCAGATCACTCGCGTAGGTCGGCGTTAATATATTCCCCTTACCCAGATGGCTCTTTAGTCCTAACTCTTTCAGCAGAGAGTCAGTGTAAGCGACTTGGTCCCAAAAGAACCAGTTTGCAAGTTGGCCTTTTGTCAAATATCGTCTTCTGCACCACACCACTGTCTCCGCAACGTCTATCTCCATTTTGTCCATAGGTACCTCGAGCTTTCCATCGAGAACCGCAGTTGCCCAAAGTGACTGGACCTCCGCCATACGCCATGCATTCAGCAGCACTGGGCGGCCCAGAAAGACAATTGAACTATCGTTGACAGGCAGAATGCAGTTGCACAGGCGGTAAGGCGTCACCTTTGGCTTCTTCTTGTGGTACGGAGGAGGGTTGGCAAGGATCGGGAATCTCTTCAAGACAGCTTTATCTGCTTCTGCCTCAAGCGACTTCCATTTCTCCTGCTGTTTCTCGTCAACGGAATCGTAGGGTACCGGAAGGCCCAGAGCAGCAGCAGTCTCGGTTTCGAAGTACGGCGGAGCAGCTTGATCCCATCCGGTGGCGTATACGACTGCATCTACCTCGACCTTTTGCCCATCTACAAGACGAAGTGCCTTTTCTTCGAAGCCTGCAGTATCATCTCTGATTATTTTGACACGCTCGGCTAGCGTGTCGTAGAAGTCATCACTCTGCTGCACACCAGTGCTATCGTTCTGCCAGAAGAGCGACGTATCTGGTTTAAGATTCTTGAAACCATTGTGGTGCGGATCAGGCCTGTCGTACTTTGCATTCTTCTTGAGGTGACTCTCCAGAAACTGCCAGATGGCCTTGAGGATGCGGCGGCCAAAAGCGGTTCCGTTGAAGAAGTTGGCCACAATGCCAGTCTCGACGAACTTGGAAACGAGAATCGGAAAGAGCAAGCGAGTCAGGAGTGCATCATCGCCGCTCTTAAATGGTCCATTAGCGACTGGATTGGCGAAGGCAGCAGGACCGCTACCCGATTTGCGGATGATCCAGTATACGGTCTTGTTCGCTTTCGCGGCGGCGTAGGCCATATCAGCGGCGGATTTAGCACCCCCGATGACGGCGATGCGTTCGATTGCATCATCTTTGAGAATGTCTGATTTTGCGTAGTCTTTGTTGTGAATCTGGACACCTCTGAAATTGCTTTGGCCCGGGATTTTTGGTATGACGGGCTTGCTGGTAATCCCAGACGCATCAATAACTTTGGCAGCGGTGTACGTAGACGACGTGCCATCTACAGTGGCAATCCATTGGTCATTGTGCTTGCGAAGGGTCTGCACACGGCTGTCGAACTTGATGCGGTCCAATATGGAGGTTCCATTGTAAACGTGGCTGCGGACGTAGTCTTCATTGTAGCTAGTTACATGCCCAGCGTATACAAAGCCGTTATAAGAATCCTCACGATCCACGCTAAGGGGGACGTCGGAGAAGTGGGCGAAATCGATCGATATCTGCGTCCGGAATGAGTCGTACACACGCTCTACCAACGGTTAGACTTGTAGATTCAAAGATAATTATGTAATATACCTTTACTCCAAACTCCACCGAGGTAGCTGCTGGCCTCAAGGATAGCCAACTTCGCATTTGGATGGATCTCCAGATAGGTTCGTGCTGCTTGAATGCCGTACAAGCCAGCGCCGATAATCAGTACGTCGACCTCAGTCGCCATGTTGGAGATGCTTGGAAAGAAAGTATGCAATCAACTTGGAAGAAATAAAGGGAGAATATTCAGAGTAATAAGCGAGAAACTACTGAATCAAGAAAGAACGCTGCAATAGCTGTGAGGAGTGTGTGGGGCTGTCAGCTACTCGTGTGATCATGGCAACATTTATGCCCACTACTCTGCCTTAAATGCATTTCTAATGCACCTACCTATTCATGTTGTGTGCGCGAGGCATTCCGCATGATCGAGACTCGCCTGCCTGAGCGTGCTTCAATACAATAAGGTGTTTCGATGTGGGTGACTAAAGCAGTCTTGGTGAATTCGTTTAGCATCTTGGCTGCTGAAAGCTGAAGCCACATCGAGAAGGGCAACGCAATGTCATTCGTATCCAAGACCAGCACATTCTTGTGATTACCCAGCAATGTACTCGACGGAGAAGAAGAAAGAAGCGTGTGTTGTGACAAAGATGAAGTTGTGGCGTCCAGATATGCCGTATCAACAGGGGGTTCCGAATCTTACAGCGCTTTTCGGGTTCGGAGGCCTCCCCCTTGCTCTCAAAAATTATTTAGAGCTAAGTCAAAACATCTATATAACCAATCATATAATACGGGTCTATCAGGAGATTTGCAAGATTTACATAGATTTGCACTGATTTACAGTCACGTGCTACAGAAGCTATTCGATATATTTTACGCACACACCATCCTATTTCTGATCGGCGTAATAGCTATTAGCTAGATCAAGCTCGAGCCAACTAGTGAAAATCATTTTTAAGAGCAAGGGGGAGGCCTCCGAACCCGAAAAGCGCTGTACACGAGGAACGTGTCGTGGTTTTCAGCCTTACGGGGCAACGGGCTAATTTCCACCTCCGGGCTGTGATCAACGGTAGTTCTTGCCAACACGTTGAAATTTTCTCTGGCTTGGTATACGCCATCTTAATAATTCTTTGATGCTTGCAGCACCGTCACGGCAGCGTTTTTGGAATCCCTGTTTTGTCATCGCAGTTCATCATTGGTGGCTAAACTCTACTACAGTCGTTAGCCTTGCCATACAAGCTTTGTATTATGGCTATGAAGACCGGACGTGTTGCCAGAACTAGGATTGGAGAAGAGCCGGGAAAGACCCAGAAACCCTTGACATGCCAAACATGCAGATTGCTCATGGACACAACTTCTGTAACGCCAACCTCAAGCACGATGTCGATGGCCAATCTCGCGGCATCAAGGAAGTCGGGTTGCGTTGGATGTGGGCTGCTCTATGACGCAATCGAGTGGGCAGATCAACGGCCGCCTATCGAAGAGAAGGAAGAGGGGAAAGAGCAGGGCGAAGACACTTTAGTAGAACTGAGTAGAGTACATCATGAGTACCACCACGACCTCCAAAGGGCGAAATGGTCTTGGAGCCTGGAGCTATTTGCAGTCGAAGGTAGGATTGAACTATGCACTCGCTGAATCTGTTGATCACAAGAGCCTCAGGTGATCCGTGTCCATGGTCTGGTGTAAGATACGGAAAGCACATGTCTGGGAACACGGGCTCAGAGGAGGCGCTCTCAAAATGTCAACAATGGCTAAAGGATTGCGATGAAAACCATGAAAGATGTCGACAGTATCTTAACAGTCCGCTTCCATCACGTGTCTTGGATCTTGGAGACGCAAAAGCCAACCTTTGCAAGGATGTGAAGTTGCACGAATCCGCACCTTCTGAGCGGGCTTCTTATACCACGCTAAGCTATTGCTGGGGTGGCGAGAAATTCATTACGACGACAGCTTCCACGCTCTCCGAGAGGAAGGCCAACATAGATTGGTCGGAGTTGCCGGCTGTTTTCCAAGACATCGTTACTTTCTGCCGCCGCATCGGTGTACGGTATCTGTGGATAGATGCATTATGCATTCTTCAGGATTCGAAGGATGATTGGCGAAAAGAGGCATCGCGGATGAAAGACTACTACAGCAACGCATACATCAGCCTAAGCGCGGCGAAAGCCTCTCGTCCTTCTGAAGGTTGCTATACGGGTCATCTGCCTTGGGGCTATAAATCCCATACGCTCCGCTCCCCTCCGAAGGCGAAGTTTCCATATGCGATTCATGTCCGTCGAACTCGATACTTTGAACGACCTCCAATCCATGAGCGAGCATGGTGTTTCCAAGAGCACGAGCTGCCGTCACGTGTTCTCATGTTCAGGGGAATGGAACTGCAATGGTACTGCTACGAGCACGCAATATGTGAGTGTGGTAACCATGAGGGAGCGCGAGAAGAAACCGAAGACCGTTTACCGAGAGAGGACTTCACGACCGTCCAATCGCATGGAGATGCAAGACTCGAGTGGTACAGGAGCATTGATGAGTACACGGATCGCAATCTGACTGTCCAGAGTGACATTCTCCCTGCGCTTTCTGGGCTGGCTGGAAAGATGGCAGAGCGTCATCCGGGTGCAAGATATCTTGCCGGTCTGTGGGAAGACACACTGATCAGCGATTTGATGTGGTATGCCCAGCCGCTGCATCTTGACGTACGCCCATCCTCGTATCGAGCGCCCTCGTGGTCGTGGGCATCTGTCACGGGACAGGTGTCTGGTCAGAGTTACGAAGTTACATCTGAAGATACTCATATTGAGATAACCAATGTCGAAGTATCCTTGAATTCAGCATCGAACCCATTTGGTGAAGTGGAGGGGGGCAGCCTTACGCTTCTCGGTCGTTTGACTCCAGCGGTCTTGCACTACAATGAAGATGGGGACCTAGATATTTCGACAGCCCAGTTGACCATCAAAGGCTTCGAAGACGACCGAGCATTCCAGTTCTCACCGGACTACGACTTGACTAAGAAAGACCCTGGCAACGCTGTAATCGCAAATGGAGCGGAGGTCGATGTACTCGATGTCGCCGTGGAGAATGGTGGAGACGAAGCAGCTCTCACACCCAGCGGAGGTAAAACGTATTGCCTCGTATTGCGACATCTCGGTGGATCGACGTACGAGCGGATAGGGAGTCTTAGTAAGGAACCAGTCGGATCGCAATTTCCTGCAAGGCTGCGCGGAAGAATCGGGCACGGCGCCTCGAGACTTTTCAAGCAATCTCCGAAGGACTGGTTTAAGGAGTTGGAACCGAGGACGATTACAATCATCTGATGGTCGTGCACACATGCATGTGTTGATTCTCGGATTTGCAACATGCCGTGGCACAGGACAATGTTGAGAACGAACAATATTCGCTTGCTAGATGGTCTGGTTCAAGCCAAGACGCCTGGGATATCTCGGTTTGAAAATCACATTCCCAACTTCGACAAATGAAGTCTTTCTCCACCTTCATCCACGGTCATAAACCCATCTTCAAAACTCTAAGCAGTAGGCTTATACTCCATCGTGCTCTCGCCATTCGAATACTGAGCTGCCTTGCCGTTGAGCAGCTCCTTCTCCTGGAACTCGGCCTCCTTGTCCATCTGGACAAGCGAGCAGCAACCGCAGCAGCAGCCGAGGGCGAGGTCGACGGCGAAAGAGCCCTCGAGGCCATACTTCTTGCGGATATCGGCACGCTGGAGCGAGAACGGGATGAGAGACAGGCAGGAGGAGAAGCAGAAGAGCAGGCACTAAATTGTGGTGATTAGTCGGAGACCCCAATTGAAGAGATCAGTCTACTTACAGAAGTGTTGATTGGGGAGTATCCCTCGAGATCACCGTGGTGGTGGACACGATGGTGGATTCTTCCGAATGTCACGCACGGGACACACCAGGTGATGAGGCCTGTTCAACCATTAGCAAAACAATATCGATATAGAATTCCGAGGTGCCGAACAGGTATCGATTGGGTCGAAGCAGCCGAACAACTGAGCATGCCACGGCTTGCCTCCTTCAACGGGAGCCTCGGTCTTGCCCTGCTGGGTGAGGAGCTCATTGACGCGGTTCTTCCAGTGCTCAATGTCGTCGTTCTCGATCGGCTGGCGCGTTGCCTGAGCGGGAGCAGATGCTGGAGCAGCAGCAGGCGTCTCAGCCGGCGCAGCTGGAGCAGCACCGTTCTCAACTGGAGCAGACATTGTGGATTAAGGTGAAGGTAAGGAGTGACAGGGAAACGCTGCAAATATTACAAGAAAGATCGACGAGAATCTGGCAAGGAGCGACTTCGGAGAATGGATGGAGACTCAGAGATCGAAAGAATGGGACCCAGCATTCCTTATAAGAGATCTGGTCTCCTGGGCAGCGAGCCGTGGCTCGGCGGGGCTTGGGTGGACACACAACTCCTGGGACAGTGCATCAAAAGTCTGTTCATTTTGGCGGATGGCGGCAGGCCACAGAAATTGAGGTGGAAATGGTTGCACAATCAACCGTAACACAACGGCGCGCTGCCTTGCGCGCGAGTGGCTCGGTCCTCTTCCGCGCACGGTGGAAATTGCAATGGCTTGCCTGGCGTGAGACAAACTTAGACGGCGAGCCAACCGCAAGCCTTCCTAGAAAAACATGCGCTGACAAGCCCACAAGCTTCTGCTTGCTTTCATCTTGCTCCTCGATTTGCAAGAATTCCAGAAGAGGTCGAAGTCACTCCACAGGGCTCTCGCTTACGCTCGTATCTGAGCTCGCCGGACCCTGTGCGCACGAGGCGCTCGCTACACCAGCCCAGGATGAGAAAAGCTGGAGACTCCTGGAGTCGATTAGGGCAAGATAGTCCATTGAAACTATTGGAAGGATTTGCGATGCTTTTCCGAGATACGTACTTTTTCATATTGCTGCGTTGTGGTCGCGACCGGTGAGCTGTATAAGGAAAAGAAGTTGAGAGGTGACGCTGTTGAAAGGGGAAGAAACCCCCGAAATGCGGAGTTTCGGGGAGGTTAGGATCGCCATGACCTCACTCACGCTCACCTTCGACTCTTGACACATGCAGGTACTCAATATTGCCAAATTTAGTTTCCTTATGTCATTTTCCTTCATTTTTCTACAATGACTGGTACACTAAATCAGAATTCCAAGCAATTGCTTAAGCACATTGAGGCATCGCTCTCCGCTTTCCAATCCTCCAACAGACCCTTCCGGATATTATCATCCTCACGGACCACTGAAACTGCGGCCGCTCCACTGCCGAAGACCCTCTTCATACTTGACTCATCATACAATCCTCCAAGTAAGGCCCACTTCGCTCTCGCATATGCTGCTCTCGCCGGTCCCTCTGCCCAGCGCGAACCTAAGCCTCACCGGCTACTGCTCCTCTTCAGCACGCAGAATGCCGACAAGGCCGCGAAACCGGCTAGCTTTAGCCAGCGGCTTGCGATGATGGGACGATTGATGGAGGACCTGGCCAGTGAGATAGGAAAAGTACGGAAAGACGAGAATGTAGACATTGACATTGGCGTCACCACCTCGCCATACTATGTCGGCAAGTCACAAGCGATCGAGGCCTGCGATCCTCCAGCCTATCCATCAAAGCCTAATCACGTGCATATCATCGGATATGATACAGTGACGAGGCTTCTAGCATCAAGGTACTATCCAGACCATCATCCTCCTCTATCAGCCTTGGAGCCCTACTTCTGCGCCGGCCACAAGCTGCTCGTCGCGCTCCGTCCCTTGTCCTCGTCGGAGAACATGCAAGACGCGGGTTCGCAGGGGATAGATGAGCAGACAGAGTACATCCGTAAGCTCGGCGAGGATGCGCTGGAAGCAGAAGGCTTCAAGCGGGAGTGGGCGGCGCAGATCAGTGTCTTGGAAGGTGAAGATCTCGGTTCAGCGATTGGAATCAGCTCGACGGCCATTAGAAATGCTGTGAGTGAGGAGGATTGGACAGCAGTTGGCAAGCTATGTACGCCAGGCGTGACTACTTGGTTGAAGGAAGAGAGGCCATATGAGAATAGCAGCCAGGACGTCGAGCAGAAGAGCAAGATGTCTTGATGTTCAATGGCAATTCTGATTGAGAATCGCATGTCATGGATATTGCTCTTTTGCGCATATAATCGCCAAACTAGAGACACCCTGGTTTATCGAACACTGTCCGACAAATGCATGCAGTGTCCATTACATCCAGCAGGACGACATCACACCTAACAGGGGAAGATGCTAACCTTACGTGTCTGTTGAAGGCTAATAGCCGCGAGATATATAGTACGCGAGTCGTGAAGGATATTCTCACGAACACCGCCTAGACTTCTGCGATAGTCGAACCGATTCGACCAACAAGGGGGATTGGTACGGGATGCCGCCCAACGCAGGTTGACTTGGTAGAATAAATCCCACATGGCCCACTTCAATCTTTTGTGCCCGTCTTCAAGACGATACGTGAGCTAAAGTGAGAGTGAGTACGAGTCGGTTGTCCCTCACGGTCACCTTTCCTGCGTATATCAAATGTGTTTTGTCTTTATTGAGTCTAGGATATGTCTATTATACTGTATTGTACACTGCATAGATGGTACTGTATCTTACATATTGTACAGGGCCAACATAGAGCCTTATTGCGACACTGTGTACACTGACGGCGATTTCTCTTCCGCCTTCTTATCGTTAGCGGTCGATGCATTTGCCTCACTTTCCCATTGATCCTCATTGTACGGCTCTATAGAGACGTTTTGGAGGTCAGCTTTCTCTAACTCATCCTCAAGCCACATCATGCTTGAAGCCGGTGGAGGTTCCGCTTCGGCAGGTGTTAGCATATTTCCACCAACTCCATTGACGGGAGCTGTGCCCGTTCTGTTCTCATTACTGTCAGGTGGTGCCCATTCTACGTGATCGGTAGTAGGTTGCTCTTCTGCCTTCGAATCTTGAGACTGGAGTAGCCCAGATTGTGCACGCTCTTGACTCTTGTTCATCTCTTCCGGATTCACCTGCCCTTCTTTCGGCCAATTTGGAGGAAATATTGGGTTCGCAAATGGATCGTCATCAACACTTGCCGATACTCTTGGTAAGCTTTTCCGCACGGACCGATCTGGCACTGGCTTGAGCAATCCTGGCTCTTTGATCGTGTACCCAAGCGATTCACCGTCTCCCTCAGGCCTAAATATCGACACTTCTATCCAAGAGCGCTTCTTGCCTGCCTCATCCTGGGCAATTTGCTCTTCAGCAGTTTCCGCAGAATCCTCAGCATCAATGATGCCCATCGCCTGGCCTTCTGTCCTCTCTAGAGCCTTCTGCAATTTCTCCCGATCTCTGATCCTCTGTAGTTGATCCGTCGTGTGCCTGGTAATCTGCCATCCCTCCAGCTCCATCTGGCGCACTGCCTTTGCAGCGGCCCCTTCATCCTGACGACTCGAATGCATATTGATAATCGTATTCCACGTAACGCCAGTTACTGGTATGTTGCGCTGGCGCATCATGGCGCGTATCTTCTCCGCTGCATCCCATCGCTTCTGGCGCACAAACGCGAAGAGGAGTGTATTCATCGTCCATACCGATGGCTCTGGCCGTTTGACGACTTTGAGGATCTCGCCGGAGGGAGATCTAACCTCGAAGCCTGAGCTCACCATTTCCTTGAGCATGGTAGGACAGAAGCGCAGGGTGTGGTATCTGCGTCCAAATATTTCGATGAAGGTATTGTAGAAATGCTCCCGCTCGAGGCACTCTGCTATTAGGGGATCTGTCATGGCGATTTTCGTTAGGTTTTTCCACAAACCCCAGACGCGCCCGAGGCCACTTGTATCGTCGATGTTGAGCAAATAGGAATGCATCATAATGTGTAACGTCGCGGGGTCTGGTGTTAGCAACGTGACATCCAGCTCCATGTTGACTTCAGGATTGCGGTGGTGTCTGACGGGTATGCCAAGTTGTATCAATGGTGTTGGATCAAAGTATTGCAGGTAAACGTTCATGAGCATATCGAAAGACTTCAGACGAGATTGTCGCATGTGATAGGCGCCCACGCAACATAAGATCGCATTGGCGACATAGTATCTCTCCTTGGAATCCCCCGATTTTCGAACGTACTCGGAGGCGTCCACAACGATTCTATGGATAAGGTCCGCATCGTCGCTTTTTCGAAGTCCTCGCAAAAGAAAGTCGAACGTATAACTGGTTGGCTCCAAGTTGTTCTGGACGCTCACTTCGTAAAGGCCGATAGCAGTCGGTAGATCGTCTGCTTCCACTGCGTTTAATACCAGAACGGAGGTAAGCGCCGGTGTCAATGGAATGTTCATTTCCAACATTCTTGAGACGACATCGAGCGACGACTGATATCCATCCGCCTCGGCCATGAGCATGCGCAGGATGACATTGCAGACACTGAGAACTGGATAGGAGTCAACAGGAGCACCAAGATCGATGGCGGCCTGCAGAGCTGACAAAGCCTTTGAGCACAGACGGTCCATAGCAAACTTGTATGAAAAATGAAGAAAAGTATGAGGACTGATCTTCACAGCACCATTAGAGGACTGTAACATGCTGAAAAGGCGAGCGACCTGGACTGTGTTGCTACGCACTAGGAGAAGTCGAATAGCTCGGTTTCTAAACATATTCTCTTGTTTTTTAACCCACCGAATCTTCGAAGTCGAAAGCATCCACTGGAGAGACGCAAGTGCTTCGTCCACATAGGTAGGATCGCGGTACTTCCTGTTGTAAAAAGCGAAGTGCGACACGGCGAGGAGAAGGATTTGCCAATTCCGGTGGTTCTGAAATGTCGTTGCTTCGCAGACTCTCATCGCTCTTTCAGGATGGGAATGCAACACGTAGAGCATGATATGCGCCCAAGTATTTGCTCTCAGTGTATTTGAGAGGCTGCTCCATATCTTCTTCATACCCTCGATATCGTTCCTTTTGCATTCCAGAATCGGCTTGGCCCATTCAGCGGCGCGCCCATCATAGATGGCTTTCGAGGATCGCAAGTGCGCTGGGATGCTTCGGTCAAATTGGCAAGCGAGCATAGCATAGCCTTTCTTCCAGTCCGAGGCTTCCTCCTCCCACCAGTGTGAGATTTGAATCTCCTTACTGTCTTCGAGGCCTTGGCCAATCTTTCTAGTTACTGGAGGACTCAGCCGAACGGCTTCAAGCCAAGAACTGTAAGCGTCATGATCCATTGCGGGCGGGTTTGTTTCGATTTCCGCAAGCCATCGACGTTGTGTGTCCAAAGGCACCGACATGTCTCGGGATTCTTCGCAGTCGTCACCAAACAGGTCCGCAATTGTATTCTCCGGTCGGTTGACGGGAGGATTGGATGCTACCACTGGCTTGTCGGACGACACCTCATGGACGTCCGAATTGTGCACTTCTGGCTTATCCGTGTCATGCTCCGAGTTGGCATTGAAGCTGTGGATCGGATGCCGCAAAGCTTCCCGCAGGACCCCACGCCCAGGTGCCGATACCTGTCCCTGCTCTTTACTTCTCTCCAATCCATTATGTGCCGCATTTGTGTTGTATCCTCTCCTTGCGCGTATATACCGTGGCCAGAAGACGAGGAGTCGGTTTGCGGGAGGTGCGCGGATAGGAGAGTTTTGGCTGCAAAGTGAAGCGACATGTGCGAGTGATTGCCGTCGCATAAAGATTAAGATATGTATTCAGCACCGCTCTACCGTGCCATTCTGTCTCGTTGTGTTGAAAGTTGCGATGAAACGCAAGATGCAAGGTCGCGGTTCGGGCTCGTAAGAAAAAAGTTCAGGCATTTGGCGCGCCGCGCTCTTGACTCCACCACCCACCACTTTAACATCTTTTCTCCAACTTCCTTGCATCCGCAACAACACCTCCACCGAGAAATTCACCGCTCATCGCGAGCCTTGCTAAATTTCAGGTTAGCTGTTATACAACATGTCCTCTCGCAAAACCCTCGCCGCAGCGACAGAGGATCGCAAAGCGCGTCTCGCGCAGCTCAAGTCTCTCAAGCGCAAACAACCAAGCTACGACCAGCCAGGCGAGGGCCCCGACAAGGAAGATGGCCCTCCTCCCTCTAAAATTCAGAAATCTCCAACCCCAGAACTATCAGGTGCGGATCTTGCCGCTGTCGCAGCTTCCAAGACGACTGACCGCTACCTCTCCGGCCGCAACTTCGACGCCGCAAATCGAGGCCCAAAGCTTGGGTTCGAAAACGCGCCTTCAGAAGGAAAAGTCACGCTCGAGGCGCAGGCCGCAGAGATCGCAGCGCAAACTAAGGCGGAAGCGGAGGCGGAGGAGGACGTGAACAAGCCGATCGATCTGTTTAGCTTGCAGCCCAAGAAGCCGAATTGGGACCTTAAACGCGACCTGGATGCGAAGCTGAAGATTCTGAACGTCAGGACGAATAATGCGATCGCGCAGCTAGTGAGGCAGCGCATCGACGCACAGAAAGCAAAGGCATTGGAGGCGAAGAAGGGCAAGAAGAATGGTGATGGTGGAGGAACGGATGGCGAGGCTGGTGAAGAGGTAGAAGAAGTGGGAATGGAGGGTGTTGCGCTTGTGGAGGCGATGCATGTGAGAGAGAGGGAGCAGGAAGAAGAGGCTCGAATGGAGCAAGAGCTGGATGAGGTGTTGGCGGGATCGTGAATGTGTTCAGTTTCGGCAGTCTTGACAACTGTCACGCTTCAACATATCGTTTCTGGACACTCCAGGGCAAACTCCCTTGCTCATAGCATGCTGTAAGGAGGATTTTAGCTGCGCTCTGGACGTTGCGCAAGGGCAAAAGACGGCTCACCTGACGGCGATTCAGGTTCGTCCCTTGTCCGTTCTAACCTTTGAATTATGAGTAGTCAATCTTCTGTGCCCAAGGGGGATTCTAGTAAGATCTCGTAGATTGAACGATCATCTCAAAGCTCACTCTCCAGACGTTCATGTGATGCAACTTTTTAGTGATACTCATACGAACTACATATTCTAACTCAGAACGCGAGGATATCCAACGAGACCAGCAATATGGTAACGAGTCGACTGAGAAGGTATTGTCGTCGCTCTCAGAACCACTAATCAAGACATGCATTAGGCTCTTATTTGCAGTTTTCTAAGAATGGTGTATCGAAAGGAATGTGGCCGCTTGGGGGAGTATATGAGAATAAGGGAGCACTTGCATGTATATAAACTACCAGTAACTTGTTAAATGGAAATATATCGATAGTTGATTCACATCCCTAAATGTCTTGTGGATGTATTAAATGCTAAGTTCCTATGAGATCATTACGCCTGAACGATTGAGGCGGAACTTATGCTTCGCGTTAAAGCTCATGTCCTGTGAACCACTTATCAGAGTATTCATCAACATAAGAAATAATTCATTTACTAAGTATGAGCGCGCCATTTTGCACTACTCTATCAAACAATATAGTGCCATGATTCGCAAAAATCGCCCTGTAGCTTTGTTGCACCTTCTCTACATTGTCTGCCCATATGACTTCCTAACTACGCGTTTGCTCGCCGTAAATAATAGAATCCTTTTTAATTCGCATTACGTACTATCATCTTAACTGATGGCTAAGCTATGGGTACATAGTAGCTAGAATGCAGGTGCATAGACAAATGAGTTAGGTATATGTATAAAATTAGATTATAGATACATAGGCACCTATAATAATGGTATAGGACGACCTCGGGTTATGTACAACGGCACCCAAAAAAAAAGGGATTGCCAGGAGATTAGCAAAATAAAGACTATGGACTTATTTTAATAACAAGTAGTTGATCTACTCGAAAGAATACGTAGAGTTTCATTAAATTTACCCACATTGAAGGCGAAAATGCAACCTTACCACATACCATTTTTACGTCTCAACTCATAACAACACCCAAAAAAAAACTGGAGCTACGATTTTTACTGCATTCGATAGAGCTCATCGAGATACATCCAAAAATATAGGGCTTGTCCGTGGATCGAACACGGGGCCTCCTGCAAGATAGAAAAAACCCAAAGCAGGAATCATACCACTCCAGAGGAAGTTAGCTCAGCGTCAGAATTGATGGGACGGGAAAAGGAACACCAACCTAGACCAACAAGCCGAAAACTTGCCGATTTAAAACCCTTATCTCGAATATATATCGTATTACAAAGATTGTTGGGACGGGACGGAAACGGGCCTTAGGGACTTTTGATAAAATCAAAAATTTCACAACTTTAATTAACTGGGTAGTACGTCACTTGCTTTTATCAATAGAAAAGCCTGATTTATTTAACTCCAATTATTAACTCCGATGTATTTGCAAATATCTACCCTTTTTTTTCAAGGAACGGGCAAGTTGTAAGGGCTACGGATAGAGGGTTGAATTTCCTTTCGTAGAGGGAGCGAGCGAGCGCATGGTTTATAATTTCATTCTTTAAGAGCTACATATTAAAAGCCAATTTGCAACTACATTAAATTATATATTCATAACTAGATGAAATCTCTGTCCGACAGGACCGGACGAAAAGCCTGAAAATGGGAGTGGTTGCCGAATAAAAGCCGAGCTCTAATATACGAGCTGTGAAATGGCCCTTGGAGCACATCCATTGTTCAAGTATTCAACTTCATTCCGCAGCATTTAAGTCGCACAATCGGGTCTTTATTGGTATTGTTCCTATTGTGTTTAGTATAGCAAATATATTTCTAATATATTCCCAGGCCATACAATTCTCGCTCAATGCCTCCATATCTTCTGTTACCTCTATTACCTCTTCAACACGTCTACCCAAGATGACAGCAAACCCAACAATTCTCTACTTCGTACCCGAGTCCGTACCCGGCAAAATCAAATCCGACATCACAGAGCGTCTCGTGCACGCCTTCGATGCTACGCCGCTAGGTCAATGGGGCTTGGAACACAGGCTATTTCGCAGCTCCGCGGCGACGAAAGAAACCGTTGAAAAGGATGGCAGAAAAGCGCAGGAATGGCGCTATTTGCATCTACTACAGATGAACATGGGACGCAATGACCTCCTCGGCACCGGGAACGAAGGACACGATGACGTTGCGCTGGTGTGCTTCTCAGACAGCGGGAGTAGCCTCCCGCCAGTCCCAAAAGCATCCAACACGAATACGGATGTGAAGAAAGAGGATGGTGAAGAAAAGGTCAACGAAGAGATGGAGAAGGAGGATTTGCCGATAACATCGATCCCCGCATTCCAATTGCCGGAATATAGCGCGATGCTCAGCACGAAAATGGGCGGGCTGTGGACCCCACGTGCCGCGGTACACGTCGCGAACGGTTCCAGCTACGTGATTGGCGATGACAAATTTCTTGTCAGGGTTGGGGAGGTGCGGCAGAGGACTGGGCCGGGCGGACAACAGCAAGGTGTTAAAGGTGTTGTTGTGGCCATTGAGATGGTTGGCGCGTCTGATGTTGATAGTGGGGATAAAGGGCTCTCAGACGACGAGAGGGAAAAGGCAGAAGAGGAAGAGGCAGAATATATGGATCAGATGATTAGGGGGCTGTGGAGGGAGCTCGGGACGGATGGAGGAAAGGAGTTTGCGACCAAAAGGGGCAAATCGCGGGATGGAGATGAGATTGTAAGGCAGTGGTGTCAGGTGTTGAAGCTAAGAGGATGATTAGATACTACATTGTTTGCAATGGGCCTCTGTGAAGGCGGCAATGGAGGTCAATTAGTTGCAGTTTGCCCTCTGGTAACCTATCCGATACCCCAGCTGCAGCTATATGCTGAGAATGTATTCAATGGCTTGGACCTCGACGGCGCGTTATCGGAAGCAGATTTCCAATAGTATGACCTTGAAGCCATCTCAGAGGATGAATCGCCTGAAGACGGGAGCTCATCGGAAGAACAATTGTCTGACGAAGACTATTCGTTTGAAGTTGAACCTTCGCGCGAGGAAGACTGTTGGGGCTTCGACAGAGAGTGGCTACCTGATGCTGAAGAGGACAATGACTCCGAAGACGGCCACGGTATCAGGGTGACGGGAAGGACCAGGATGATGACGGCTCTGAAGCTGAAGACTTCGATGACCCCAAAGGTGAGGACGATGATGACTCCGGACAATACTCAAACTAACGGTCTAGTTCCTCAACTTCTTCTCACTACAGGAGACTTTCATGAATCACTGGAGCAGCTTCAGAAGGAACTTGAAACGCGTATGAGCGCCATTGCTAAGGAGAACGGATGCCCCTGTCCAATCGGAGATATCTGCATACCAAAGGGCTTGAAAGTCTTACACCTACTCAACATATCGGCGAAATTCCCCAGACGCAAGAACTGGAATAAGGCATGGCAACCGTCACTACTCCACGATCCAGCATACTCGATAAAGCAGATTCTTCTTGAGATTTTTGCAGATATTGGCAGTGATGCGCTCTAACGTCTAATGGATTCAATTCCCATGAAACTTTGGCATCTCCCGAAAGATGGCAGGCGCTTTAGAGGAGACGCGATCTGGAGAAACTCGCCATTCTTACCTGTTTGCGAGAGGTGGTTCGAAGCTGTCCTGGATCTTCTGGTTCAAAATGGCTTGGAGGAGATCGTCGTGTACGGTATTCTAGCTCATAACACGACAAGACGGTAGATGAAAAAGTACTCGGAGTATGCTGGTTCGGTTCAACTGACCTGTGTTAATCATCCTGAATTCGTTGGATTGTATGCTTCCGATGCAGAATTTGAGGAGAATATCGACAAGCTTGTCAAGGTCAGAGAGGAACATGGTCTTGAGGTGCATACGGAATAGATGCGCAGTCCGCGCAAGGTGAAGAAGCGTCCATATTAAGGACACATCCCTACCCGTGTTTGGAGGAGTATTCGGCATGTTGAGGAATCTATTCATCCCAACTTACGCCAACTTAGAAAACTCGTACATTTGGCTGCTCAGCTTTCTTCAACAAAGAGCACCCCGAATACGCAGGTACACTGCAAATGTCAATAGCCATTACACCTGACAAGGCACACTTGTGTTCATTCCAAGCCACTTATAATGCAAATGGTTCTTCTAACTCCATACGACTTATCCCTAGCCGTTGTACTAAAGCATCATCGGCATTCTATCCCGTCACTGTTCAACACCATAGAGCACATGATCTCCGCTTGGTTCCTAGGATGGTTTCCCGGAGTCCTTTCGCGTAGGTGTTGGCGCTGGTATCGATGACAGTTTGATAAGTGGCTACGAGGTAATATTTATAGAGAGAAAATTTGGGTGTGCAAGCAGTGAAAGCTGAGACGACGAGTCACAAGCAGAATTTAAAGTGTCCTATGAAATACTAACTCTGTCATCAGGACGAATACTGACGCCGTCATTTCTGGAACCACCGCCGCAGGCCCGCAATGTCATATTGTTTTGACGGTCATGGAGGTGGGCGATCGTGAGACGCAGGCTCCGGGCCTAGCGCAGCAGGAGTTCTGGACATGAGATGGTATCGTACGCCTTCGCTTTCCCTGGTTCAGGATGCTGGGCCAACGGAAAGGGCCAAAGCTCATAAAGTTGGGATGAGGACAGCCAACCCGCCGACGAGAGTGGTTGAGAGGGCTTGAATTGCCCTCGTTAGGTGTCAATCCTCACTTTGCGTGTCGTATTCGTCTACTGTTCGTGGCGAATGAAGTTGTCAAGGATAGCTGGTATTCCGAGAATCTCTCCCTGACTTCTTGGTGTGGTGTTTCGATCAGGTCTCAATGCTTCACACAAACTTATACAACTCCGCCGGAGATGGAAACGTCGTCAAGGTAGAATCAGCCCTGTCGAGTCAGCCCGTACAACGAGTGAGCGAGAGGGAAAGCAGAGTGCCATTTCTATCCTGCATGAATGGCATTTGTGTTCGAAATTCATCATCGTCTGGTATACAGAAACTCCCGCAAGGAAGTCCCTTCAAGCCGTCTCACACCCGTCACTGGCTCCTGAAAACTAGACGCGGTTAAACCAGCAGCATGTTCCCGTCTGAGAATCGTCGTGATGCGCACGGAGTACATCGCTCGATGCAAACTCGGTGAAGGCATCAAGGTGCTTTGTTGAGTCCTTCATCATTAGTAGGCTTATGTTGGACATCTTCATATTGAGAGTTGAATTACTCATGGCGAACATTCCAACTTAACAGGGAAATGATAGTGGAGACTAGAGAGGAGCATTGATGAGACGATCAGAGCTTCAACGAGGAATAACGAACGTAAAGTAAACACTTATCCTATGTTCTGTGCATACTGCGACTCAGAGACATGAGTGTATTCAGACATGCCGTACGAGGTATCGATTCGGACATGCCGTCTCAAGTGTATTCACCGCAAGACCGTCGGGAGTCTAGCCGCCTAAAGAGGCAATGTCCGATGGCTCTGGCTCTTTTGTCGGTCAAGATCTTGACCTTCCACAAAGGACGCCAAGAACACATCCAGCGGAAGTCTGGTGTCGGCACTCAATGCACATCGCACCGTCCTGACGCGGCCGTGCGGCCGTCGGCATCAAGCCGTCGGCGTTTCAGCGCAACCGTGTTTCCAGTTTCCGCATTCGTAAGGTGCGCTTCCTACCCGGTGCCGACGCACCTTACTTCCGACTTCCGACGATATTGCCGTGGAACTCCGCTGTGCGGTTTGAGGCCATGCAGGTGTACAAATGTGTGCATGTACATAAGACAAGGAAACAGGAAAGCCCATGATGACGACGATGCGTCGATCACGCTTTTCCGAGCCGGCCACTCGGGTCCTTGCGAGGATGTTTGCACTGCAAACGCCTAGGCCTTTGGGCAGCTTTTTGTATCCAGGGCCAGGCCTTATGTCCCCGTGGAAGGTACATTGGTACCTGGTACCTGTTTGTTTTTGCGGATGAGGAAGTATTTACGAGGGAAATAAGCCGGGTATGAGAAAGTTGACGTTGGACAATGGCAAAAATAAGAATGTGGATGAGAGGGCTGATGGCTATGGCCAGCCTGAGTTCATGCCTTGGGCCAGGAACGACAGTGCGGCATCGCATTGATGATTCATTGATGAATGACCATGCGGAAGGAGAGTTTCGCGGCTCGTGCTTTGTCGCGAATCTGATGGGCTTGTTGAGGGCATGCAAATTCGACATGCCGAATGAGCAAGAAAGGCCGAAGGAGTGAGAATGAAAAGCTTGTTTTGGAAGGTAACGTGCTTCGGGACATGATGCTGGGAGGGGTGTGAAGGAGATTCAAGGAAGATAGGGAGGCAAATCAGATGTAAGACGCTTGGGCACGAAAGGGAGTATCGACGATTTTCGTTGTCTTGCGGAGGGTTGCTTTATGAAAGAAAGTTTGAATTGGAGTATTACGAGATGGTGTGCTTAAAATATGACATGTGTAGGTCACCCCAAGATCAGTCGGTGATTGGCCCATTAGCGGAAGGAGAGTGACGGCAAGAGATAATCATATTATCAGATATTATCAGATCTCCATCTAGATTGTGGCAATATAGAACCCTACAGGGAAGGTCACCAGGTGTGGAGTGCTTGCGGCTCCGCAAAGAATTTGTCTTTTGGCTTGAGGTCCATGCGCTCTCTTCAGGAATTGCGGGCCGACGAAGATTGCCTGGCGACGATTTCCGTGCGAACAAGCGAATGCTGGTAAATGATGTGCGGGCCCTGCCCTTCCACCATCCGGATGAATTCCGGCAAAGACGGGCTTCGACGTCGGAAGATTCCCAATATCTGCGCCATTCGGATGGATGGAGCCAGAGCAATAAGAAAAGGTCTCCATTAAACGGTAATGCTCTTCAGGCGAGCCGTTGCATTTAGGTAAAGACAATTCAGGACTTGACAAAGCACGAGGTTGCGTTGGAGATCTGACAGTAACATTGCAATGGTGTCCCTGAACGCCGGAACCGAGTCCAGCGCACTGGTGTCGATATGCCAGGAAGAGCGTTGCAAGTTGTTGGAGTTGGGAAGGCAGCAAATTTTGCACAGCCGCGCCGTTGGTGTTTGAAATAAACCATTCTGAAACAATGGAAGCGCTTTTCCAGAAGGCTGAGAGCAGTGAGCATGCAACTATGTCCTCCGTATAGAAAAGGCGCCGTGATTTTCAGATCATGCGCAAAATGCAGAGCCTACGAGTCAGGGAGCGGGCGCCTGTTGATGCTTGCAGGCGCAGCTCAAGAAACTCGCCGAGCGACAAGCCGGCGCTAAAAGGAGCAGTCGGCCTACTGGAAGAACGAGAGAGCTTGCTCTGCTGCATGGCGCGGAGTCAGGGCCACACAGCTTACGCCTGACAGAAGGACAGTCGAAGCAGGCGAGCCGGGAGCGCTTCAAGGATTCTGCAGTTTATTGATCCTTCAGCCTGCTGCAGCGTTGATAGCCGCCCCTCACACCTCATTACGTGCAGGAGCAGCACCCCAGTCGCCGTTTTCCCTAATTCGCAAGCTAGTCCCGTAGGGGTCCTTGATGGTGATGCTTGCTTTCTCGCCTGCCTTTGACGCTGGACGATCGCGACGCGCTCCGGCCCAACGCCGACGCTTCTGGCGGGACGGCACGAGCGGGGTCAAGGCGTGAGTGGTTCCAGACGGAGGAGGACGAGACGGCTAAGGTGGCTGACTCTGACGAAAGAAGGTCACGCTGACGGCTCTGGCGCCTAGGGCGGGAGACGCAGGACGTCCCGAAAGTCCGCCATGGTGTGGTGTACTTGATAGTGAATGACGCCAGCGCTGTCACATCAAATGCCGTTTGGCGCAGGTCCTGACGAGTTGCAAGCCGCATACGTACATGGGCGGCGGCAGAATGGCAGAACAGAGGTGGGCGGCAAGGCCACCATGTGCGATTCGCACGATGCGACGGGCGCTTAAGTTGGAGGAGGAAGCGAAAGGCGAGATGCAACAGCCAGCCACGAAGGAGCGCGCGACATGGGAAATTGAATGCTGCTGCTGCCCTTCATTCTCTCGAGGCTGCAAGGCTCAGGAGAGCACTCGCAATTATAGCGACGGGCTCTATAGGCCTGGTTCCAGACGGGCAGAAACGGGGTGGAAGCGCAGGATGCGGCAGTGGGCGTGGTAGGAGACGAGCGGTTGGTTGCTTGGACATGTTGCACTCGGCGCGGCCACACAGCGCGTTTTCGTTGGAAGGCGAAGCGGTGGGAAGGAATACGACGCCGCGAATGCCCCGAGCAAGTCAGCGGCCGGAGCGCGCTGGAGAGATTACGAGGATCATTCTCTCTTTCGACGCCGGCCGACATCTGCGTATCCAGCGCGGTGGTACGTCGTGGGAGGCACAGCAAGCAGAGCAAGCATCCCGGCCACTGAGCTCGGGGCCGTGCGTTGCCTCACACTCGCCCGTAGCGCTCAGCTGGCGCGACGGCGCTTAGCTGGGGGCAGTCGCGCGACGTCGGCTGAGACGCAGCGGCGCAGCTTAAGTACCTCTCCTGATTCCGCGCCGGGCAGCGGGAGTGCGAGGGAGAGGTTGTGCGGCGCACGTCGCACGGAGGAATGAGGTGCAGGCAGGCGAGTGGCAGCGCTTGCTGCAGCGCGCTTGCGGCGTCGCAGCTCTGGCGCCAGTCGACGCGCCGCTTGCGACGGAGCCGAATCACGTCGCGCCATCTCGTGCCACGCCGCCAGGGGAAGGCGCTGCACCGCACACGCTCCGCACTCGCAGCATTTGGGACTCGCAGGCCTCTCACAGCGCTGGAGCTGGCTGTTGGTGAGTGGCACGCGCCTCCGATCCGCCGAGCGCAACACCGCCCCATGGGCCCATCTGCTCGCAGGAGGAAAGTAGCTATGTACGCTCCGACGAGCTGCACCGAACTGACTGCAAAGGGCGGGCCGGCACGACGCTCGCTGCACCTGCTTCTTCTCCGAGTAGCTCTGTGCAACGCGGCGCACATATCGCAGAGGTCATATCACCGTCATAGCCGCACACTGCCGCAGCAGGCGAGCGACGCCCTCCAGTCAGCCTTAGACGCCGAGTAAGCAGGGCCCCTGGCCGCCTGGCCGTGACTGCTCCTTGACCCGACCGCGAGCGGCTAGGGTGGCATTTGAGGCCGGCGGAGGGCAGGCTGAGATGGGCGCTTGACATCGGCCAATTTTCTCTGGCCCTGCAGTGCTCCTCTGACGCCGTGCCTCGCGGCCCCAATCAGCGCATGCGACGGTGGTGATGGCATGGGCCCCCGGGCGGCGCCTGTGAGTGGGTGGAGATGGCATCGTTCGCTGCGCGTTGTGTAGTGGAGGGCAGGAGAGAAGCTGCTCTGCAGCGCGGTGCTGTGCCATCCCATCCCATCCCATCCCATCCCATCCTGTCTGTCTGTCCCATCCTGTCCCATCGAGAGAAAAGCAGGCGCTGCCCGTCGCGGCGACATTTCTGCTCTTCTCCCCCCAAATAGCCTGCCGCTGCCTCCCCGATCTCGCATCACCACGTCGTCGCCCAGTACTCACTCACGCCCTCGCACCGCTCGCCAGCACCCATCGCATCGCAGCGCCGCCTCTCGCCCGTCGTACTTCGCGGTAGGGCCCGGCACAAGGCAGATCGAGGCAACGGAGAGATCTTGCTTGCACGCGCGGACGCTTGCCCCGTTCCACGCAAGTCGCGCGTGAAGCTGCTCATTACCCGAGCCACCCGCCAGCCCCAGAGCAGCAGCGCAACACCACCGCGCACCCAGCACCGCAATTCCTCGCCGCAAAGCTGCCTTCGTGCCTGGCCATTCGCGACGCAATAAAACCCTCTTCGCCCGGCCCAGTAAGGCTGTCTGACGTGAGCTTGCGACACCCGACCTCCCCGTCACTGCTGCTCCCGATTAGGCGCGGGCAGCCGCTGCGAGAGCCCTAGGCGCGCACCAAGAAGCTCGAGCTGCTGCGAGCTCTGGCCCAGCGAGGGATCAATACAATCGAAGCCGACTTCTCTCGTTCCATCCGCTGCATTGCCATCTGTCTCACCCTCCGGCCCATTGCTGCGACGCGACCCTCAGCGCCTTTTTTCGCGTCCCATATTCGTGCGCTGCCACCTCTGCGACCACTCTCGGGACAGCTTTGCCACTGCGCTCGCAAGAAGGGAACCCAATTCTAGAAAAATTTCTAGAGAAATATCCCAGCGCGCATTCCGGGCACGGCATATCTGTCGCCCTTTCTACACCTCCTCCCCCCGACCGGCCAGCCATTCGCGTCATGTCCTCGTCGCCCGAGGACCTATCTGATTCCGTGAACAGCTACAGCACTCCACCACCACGAGGGAAGAACTCCGACACGTCTGCCTCGGACACAATCTCTGGCTTCACCGCCGTCAACGGCAGAGGCTCGCCACCTCACTCCATCACAAAGGTCAACGGTGTAAACGGCGTCCACGGCATCCACCCTGACCATTACTCGCCAAAGATGGAGAACCCCACGACCGCTCAGCCCTACCCGCACGACACCATTCGCGTCGACAGCGCGCCGCCCAGGACGTCTCCAGCGGACGATCTGAGCATGACAAGCGCGGGAAAGCGGAAAAGATCAATTTCAAATGGTGACGGTCGCGATCTGCCCGTCGAGCAAGGGGAGTACGTACCACCAGAGAAACGGCGTTCGCCACCGCCGCAACCACACAGCTGGACCAATTCCCCAGCGCAAGGGATTGCACGTCTGCCCAATGAACAGACGCCATATCCGGCGCCAGACGCAGAACCAAAGGACAATCACGCGTGGTATGGCGCACGCCCGCAGCAGCGCGACAGTCCGAATGCGGATGCTAGGATGGTCGAGGCGCTCACTCAAAATATGGACGCCAGGCCGCCGCGCCCTGGTGAATTGCCGCCAATGGACCACCATATCGGAGGCACTCCGCACGATCAGATTACAAGCACTACTGAAACGACGGCGGCGGGTGTACAAGTGGATCCTAAGAAACGCAAGCGAGTGAGTTTGGGGGCCATTCCTGCAGATCGGGCCAAGTCTAACCAGACGTCATTACAGGTCTTCAGCAATCGAACGAAGACAGGGTGCCAGACCTGCAGAAAGCGAAAGAAGAAGTGCGACGAGGACAAGCCTGAATGTACGCAAGATCCATTTTGCAATTGGAGCATAGACTGGCGGGCGCTTACTTTGTTTCAGGTCAGAATTGCAAGCGCGGAGGATTTGTATGCGAAGGCTACACTAATAAGCAAAATTGGTCTTCAAAACCTGCCCTTCACGGAAAAGCTCCACCGATACCAATTCAGTCGAGAGAAGGGTATGGCGACACTGGCGGCTTGATGCCAAGGTGAGTGGAGGAGAACATGACACTTTTTCGTCCAAACATCTACTGACTCGTGACCAGACCGCCACACAACAGCTACGAAATGGTGCAAACTCCACAAACTCACGATGGAGGCCGAGCGCGTCCAATTCTCGTCGATGAAGAACACCCTAGATCTTGGGGCACACCAGGCTGGTCAACAGAGACACCCAGCCGCCAATACCCACACGAGCGCAGCAATTCAGACTTCCAGCACGGCATGCCCATCCCCGACCCACTACGGCCACAGCAGAGCTACGAAGAGCGCTCCGCATCCGCAGCACAGCACATTGCCATCACGTCGCACGGCCAGTCGCTCTCGCAGTACACTGAGACTCTCCCGCACGTCATGGGCCGGCGCAACGAGGAGCTGACTTCAACTATTTTCTCGAGCAGGACGCACACGCCGCAATCGGCCATCTCGACGGCACAGCTGGCGCTGCAGCACACCCAGCAGTCGTCAAACCTGCCCCTGCACACGCACAAGCCCAAGACGGAAAAGGAGAAGATGATCGCGGGTGAGGAGTACTACCCGTACACTGCACCGCTCATCGACGAGCGCGAGGCGTGCAAGGCTGCGCTGTGGCGCTTCAACAACTCCCAGAACCCGGCCAATGGTGTATCACGAGAAGAACGCGCTCGTCTCTTCCGTTCAATCCTGGTCCCTAGCTCCAACGACATCCGCCGCTCGACAAACCCCATGCATCCCGTGGGCCAGCTGGGCAAGGACGTGGTTGTTGAAGCGCCATTCCACTGCCAGTACGGGTACAACATCACGATCGGCGAGAACGTGGTCATCGAGAGCAACTGCACCGTCATGGACACGTGCCGCGTCACCATCGGCAACGACTGCATTATCGGCCCGAACGTGAGCATCTACAGCGCGACGGTCAGCCTGACGAGCCGCAATGGCAGCAAAGGCCCGCAGAAAGGCAAGATGGTGCACATTGGCGACAATGTGTTCATTGGTGGCAACGTCGTCATCAAGCCTGGTGTGAATGTCGGGAGGGGCGCCGTTATTGGCGCCGGAACGGTGGTCGATAAGGTCGGTCTGCTCCTATTTTAATTCCCACATCGACCGCGGTGGACTGACTTTTCTCATAGAACGTCCCTGCCAACGTGATCTTCGTCGGACCGAGATCGGACACGCGTGAGGGTTTGTGGACAGACAAACCTTTCTCTCGTAGATGACACCCTTTCTGTTCTCACAGCTGCTAAACCTCATCCACGACAGATGGAGGTCCACGGTCCTCGCCTCCGCAGCACGCATTTCTGGTTTCCACACGCCCTAGCATCATGCCTGAGGCACCATACTCGTTGTTTCCGACATTCCGACCGGACTGGTTCGATGAAGATGGAGTGTAGTAAAAAAGGGAAGAAGATGAGATGAAAAGTTGATGCATGATGTCGTTTACGCTTTTGCTTTTTATGCCTTTTTGCAAGCGCTGTTTCATGTATCGCATTGCAAGAGCTGCTGCGACGCGAGACTCAGGATGGCTTCGGAAAATGCCGAGCCAAGACAGCTTCGAATTTCGACACCTTTTGTTTGGGTGGCATTGTATGATATTTGTAGTACCTACAAAAGCTTTTTACTGCATATATGCATAACTCATATCATCTCTCGCTTTGTTCTGCTTGAAATCCACATTCCGAGACGAGAGCCTTCAGTTCACCCTGCCTCCGATTTCGGCGGCTCTGACTACATAAATCACAACCAAGGGTTACCAGCCCTTAATCCAAGCCAGTCGCTAATCGTGCTAGCAATGCTCGCCCACTATCCTATCACCAAGAGACGGTGGAATCGCCGCCTTTTGATTTCGAAGAGCATCGTTACCTGCTTCGACTAT
The DNA here is from genome assembly GCA_010015805.1 of Rhizodiscina lignyota. Classification (NCBI taxonomy): domain Eukaryota; kingdom Fungi; phylum Ascomycota; class Dothideomycetes; order Aulographales; family Rhizodiscinaceae; genus Rhizodiscina; species Rhizodiscina lignyota. The sequence goes on from ML978124.1 coordinate 2,382,969, forward strand.
CGGGCGAGATCAGACTCAATATCTACGATCAGCTTCTTGCCATGCTGTGCTACTCTAGTCTCACGCCTGCGCTATGGCATACAGAGTGCGATAGTAAGTTGACCTCAGCTTTTTGAAACTCTAAATAGCAATACCCTAAGACGAGTAAAACTAAACTTTCGGACATGATCCCGCTTACTCTGAAGAGCAAATGCTGCTTGGCCTTAGAGATAGGATGGGTTTTGCTGGCAAGATTACTTGACGATTCGCCTCCATTGAAAATAACCCGTTCTGGCTGTGGTTGTGGTTTCATCGTCAACAAGCCGCTGCCCTTTCATTTTCTAGCAAGATCTAAAATTCGAACTTCGCATTTACCAATTCAGGCATGGATGAAGCAGTTCAGATACAATGTAGTCTCAAGGATGATGACAAAATATACGCGGCCGCCAGTCAAGCTGTATCGTCTAAAATCCTCGTCGCCACCACGTGGAGTGCTTGAAACCGCTGCCTCTGGACGAGAATGCCTTCTTGGATCCTTACCTGTCCTACTGAAGACTATCTCAGGGCTTGGGCCCAAGGACCACACACCTGCAATCCTTCCGAAAAGGACGGAAGTCCTTCGAGGTTACCGAGTTGGATTCTTGCGCCATGGTATCTCTCCGTCAGTCTCGAAGCTCCCCGTCGGGTTTCGTGTCTGGCGAGGGACGCTTCGTACCGCACTTACCTGTATCTGCACTGTCGTATACTGCATCGACTACTGCAAAGACACTCAAGCCGACATCCATCACCCCTTCGCTCTTGAGACCTTCCTTCGATGAGGAACACTCGGTTGGCCGACTGAACCAGCAACGCGCACATGTTGGTGAGTACGAGGACCTGGATGAACCTGGTAAGTGGAAGGAGAGAGCCAAGGAAGTAACACGTCAAAGAATATATCCGGTGCGTAAGGCTGTATCCGGCGCGTAAGGCTGTATCCGACTGACCGACTCCAGCCAAGATCGACAAAGAGCGGGCCCGGCTTGTAGTTGTGCCAAGGAGGAAAAATGAATCGAGGTTTGAGTCTCGCCTCGAAATTGAAAGGGCAGCAAGTATGTCCATTTTATCTCCCGCTATGTACCCTGCAAGAGTACACAGTCGGCTCAGTGCTCGATGATAGACAAGACGAGGAAAATGAAAAGGGTAAGACGAGACTCGAAAACTGATTTACAACACCTCATCACGAATACATGCCTCCACAGAAAGTTATTATGCAATACGGTCTATTTGCATTCAAGCCAAGTAGTTAAAACACACTGTGTGAGAAATCCTCCCACTTGCTCCCATTGAGCTATCCAGTTAGTTCCCTTGCCCAAAACGCCGCAAAATGCCGCACGACCAGACTCGCGCCTTCCTCTGAGAACGCCGCCCGCTAAATGCACAAGCACTACAGGACAACATTCCCATCTCCACTCAGCTACCTCCCGAACGTACGCTCCACCACCCTGGATCATTATTTCGCCCCACCACCACCATTACTTGGACTCCCTGTCCCCCTCTCTAGCCCCTTCCCTGCACTACTCCCCAACCCATTCGCTCCCGCGCCAGCCGCCAACCTCGCAACTCCCTGCGCAGCCGCGCTCAGTGCCGGACTACTCGCGAAGCCCTGCATCTGCATCTGGCGCTGGTGTGTCTCCATCCACTTCTGCGGTGCCATGCTGGCCGGTGGCGGCGGCTTGGGCGGCAGATGGGGTGGTGTTCCCCATTTGGCGATTGTCGAATCCGGGTTGGGTGGTTGGGGGAGAGGGTGTTGGTTTGGTTGCTGAGGGGCGGTGGGGAGTGTTGTCGTCGTCGGTAGTGCGCTGGAGGTTGAGTTGTTGGTATTGGTGGATGAGGTAATCGCGACTGACTTTTGCGAGGTAGTCGCTGGATTGGAGTTCGAAGGCTGTCGGGAAACCGGTTCCTGGACACGATAAGTAGTAGATGCTTGGGAGGTGCTGATTCGACCGGGAAGAGGGTTGAACATGCCTTGCGATGAGACCATCATTTGCGTAGGGTAGTTGACGGGCTGTCCTTGTTGGACGGCGTACTGGGTTGCATTTCCAACTCCTCCAGGGACAAATGCTTGACTCTGCGGGTTGAATTGCTGTCGATTGAAGCTTCCGGGAATGGGATGCTGGTTCGATAGCGGCTTGCCATTCTGATACGCCGGGCCGGGCAACTGGCCATACGCATATGGGATCGGCTGTATGTTCTGAGTGGGAGAAGATTGAGACCTTTGGGTCGCTTGGTAGTTTGCGTCGAATTGTGGAGGCGGGGTCCATGTCTGTACGCCTTGGGCCATCTGCGGTTGATAGTGCAAAGGCAATGGGGCCATAGACGGCGAAGGCATGGAAGTGGCGGGCTGAGACATCGGTTTCGGGTTTTGGAAGGACTGCATGCCGCGTTGATAGTCATTGGAAAGATCGTAGTTGACCTGGTTTGACGATTGGTACGCCTGCATCGATGTGTCCTGCGAATAGGACTGGCTCGGCCAGGCATAGTTTTGAAGATTGTCCGTCGCCACCACCTGTGGATATGCGTTTACGTATATCGGCGTCACGGGACTTGTCATGGTTTGATAGTTTCCATAGTATACGCCGTCCGAACCATATCCGGGAGCCATGACTGGAGGTCCGTAGTAGTATTGCGAGCGCGCTTCGAATCCGTCGTCGTTGTTGTTGTTGCGTTGCTTCTTTGCGCTACTCTTCTTTCTTTCTGATGCGGAGCTCGATCGGGAGATGTCCTCCGAGGCTGGTTCCGGAGTTTCAGGCGCCTCCGGCTCTTCAGCAGTCCCAAAAATGCGAAGACGCGCCTCACGATAACGAGCTTCTCGCTCTTCTCGAGTTATGGCTGCTTTAGTCTTTGAGTCGCCGCCGAGACCACCATCGCTCGCACTATCACCACCAGCTTCCGACGTTGTCTTCGACGGACCTTCAGAATTGGAAGCCGTGTTAGTTCCAGATATACTCTTGTCACCACCACGCCGCATGATCTTCCTCATCGGCAATGTCGGCGGTGGCGTGTCAAGGCTCGAGTTTCGGAGCGGAAGACTGGACAGCGGCATGGCTAGTCGTGTAACATGGCTCTTGAAGACCTCCACAGCCTGACCGGTCTGGTCGGGTATATGACCGAGACCATAATAATCTGCCAGTCGATGAGATAACATGCGGTAAAACGAGTTGCACTGAGGCAAGAACATCCGGGTTTGCCTGCAGCGGGTAAGTAGGACTTATGAGAAAAGGCAATGGGTAGGACACTTACTGAGTGTTGTTGATAAAATCAATCAAATCTTGCTCAATCTTCAACACCCACAAACGGTCTTTGTGAGATTCCAGTGCCTCCAACAGCTTCTCATCTGGCGCGAGCACAGGGATATCCGGGCTTGCGCCAACAGAAGGCTGTGGCGGCAGAGCTCTCGGCTGCACTACAGCTGGGACAGATCCATCTCCGAAAGCAATTCCTGCGCTTGATACCGGTCGCGATTGAAACTGGGCGTTCGGAGTGCTACGCTGTGGCGCCATGATAGAGATCTCGCGCAATTGGTCTCTAAATGCACGGCCACCACTATCCGAGCCTACTCTTGAGCCTGCAACAACTGACCCTGCAGCCGAGGTCCCTTCTTCCTCCTCTACTGCTCTCAGACTCGCGCTATCATCTGGCCGAAGCGATTCTTTCTCGTCCAAAGCGAAAGTTGTGGCCGATGTGATGCTTTTGCCATCCATACTAGGCGGCTTTGCAGAATCGTCAGACGAGGAGACTTGAGTGCTACCATCATCCGTCGCAATCGACCTGCGCAACTCTTGAGCAGGCTGGATAATTTCCGGCTGGGTAGCCGGTTGACGAGGCCCCGACATGCCCACTAATGGGCTGCCTTGTCTACTCGAGTGTGCGACAGGAGGCCCGCCACTTGAACCGGTCTCTTTTGAAGGCTCTGTGCCAGCCTTTAGAGATTCCTCATTCACACCCTTTGACCTGTTTTGTGCGCCATTTTGAAAAGTGACATTGACATTTGACACCGAAGGTTTGGCATCGCTAGCCAAAGTATTATTATTCGTTTTGTTGTTTGGTGGAACGTAAGAAGAAGCTGCGACCTGAACGATGTGTATTAGTGTTTCGTGCGTTGAACTTATCGCAGAGATACTCACTGATGCAAACGACGGTTTCATGGTGGTCGTTTCCGCAGGCCGTGCAGGCATAACTAGCGGAGCTGCCTTTGATTCCATTTCGAAGAAAATGAATGACTTGTCGCACGCCTCGAAGCCGACACACTCCGGCCCTTAGCGGTGCGATGGAATTAAAGCGGGGGAGAGTGAAAGCGAGAAGGCTCAAGTAAAAGGTTGCTCAAGGGAATCCAACGGTGGCGGCGCACGAATGCTGCACATGTTGAAGCGATCTCGGCATTGAGAATTTCGCAATTTGATGGATCGCTTTTGGTGGTGCAGATGATTGTGTGACGTGTTCTGGTAGATGAAGGTGAATGAAGTGAGGCTGCGAGCCTGAGGCGTTGACCTTAAAAGTGCTGATGCGGAAGCCCCTCGGCCGTGCGTTTACACACAGCGTCAGACGCCAGCTGCGCGTAGCCGGAGCAGTAGAGTGGGGTGTTCGATGAGAGCACGATCACAGCCACAGCTCGGAGCAATGGTGTGTTGTTGTACGCTGACTGCTGCTTCACGAGGGAGGGAATTAAATGTCGCAAGCGGTAGTCGAGAGAGGAAGCGTCGGTGCAGGTGGTGAGAGAACCGGGGCCGGCGCGGCACATCATTTCGCCGCACCGTTTCTTGGCGTCCCGCATCGGCCATTGTTTTCAAGAGCAACAGCCACCACGCGAACTTCTTCCTTACAACTACACATCTCACCTCCCACCGAAAGCTGCGACACTTGCCAAGTCTCTCATCGCAGACTCCGTGTCCTCACCAACTCGTTTGGTGGAGCCACAAATCTCAATCACCGCCTCTCTCGCCCCTCTTCCGCCCGCTAAGCTGTGGCGCATCACTCGCAGCTATACAACCTCCACACGCGCCTTACGGCAGCACCACCGCCATCCAACACATTGCAGCGCCTTCGCGCCGGCTAGCTCTAACAAGCCATCGCTCTGTATCTTCGATCATGATCTAAGCCATGGACCGCTTCCGAGGACCCCAGAGAGCGACAGCGTCGACGCTGTGCCAGAAGTGCCTGCAACGCGGACACTACAGTTACGAGTGTAAGAGCGCGGTGCAGTCCCGACCATATGTTTCACGTCCTTCACGAACGCAGCAGCTCTTGAACCCAAAGCTCGCCCCCAAACTCAACACTGAGAATCCGAATGAGCTTCTAAGGAAAGATGGCGTCGCCGACGAAGTGATAGCCAAACAAGTTGAGGATCGAGGACGGAAGAGATCGCGTGAAGATAAAGCGGACTTACCCTCTACAGAAATTCGCAAGCGCTCTCGTTCCGTTTCGACATATCGCTCCTCCTCGACCTCGACGATTACCAGCCGGGGCTCGCGCTCTCGATCCCGATCTCGATCCCGTTATCGATCACGCTCAAGATCCCCAAACCGATCTCGATCGCGCTCACCTCGTCGCAGGTATCGCGAGCGTGATGATTACCTGCTCTCACAGCGCCGTGAAACACAAGACCGAATTCCATCTCCAGATCTCGCACCCAGTAGGAAGCGCCAGCGACGCTCCTCCTCGGCATCTTACCGCTCCTACCATGCCGAGTCCTATCATCCTAGCGACTCACATGACCGTTACCGCTCCAGATCTCGAGATGACGATCGCAACGTGAGGCGCCGGCGCAGTTCGTTCAGCCCCGAAGAGCGCGGCCGCAGCCTCAGATCCTACAGTCGTCGCAGCAGATCGTCGAGCCCACGCCGCAGATCGTACAGTCGTGGTAGCTCTAGGTCCCTTGACCGCAACAGAAATGCGAGGCGAAGATACTCTGACAGTCGCTCGCTGTCCAGTAGGAGGAGCGTGAGCAGGGGCAGGCGTGCACGAAGTGGAAGATCCCGCAGTGTATCGTCAAGCAGGAGCACGAGCAGGGGTAGACGCTCAAGAGCAGGAAGATCTCGCAGTCTGTCGTCGAGCAGGAGCGTGAGCAGAGGCAGGCAGAGCAGCCGCAGGTCCGAGTCCTATGACAGCAGGTACTCGCACGACAGGAGGTCGAGGAGCAGAGACAGGGCAAGGAGTACGAGTAGGCGTCGAAATACCTCATCAGTCTCGGGTCGTCCAAGGGGCACCAATAGACGTCGCAACAGTTCCTCGCTTTCGGATCGATCGATGAGGCGAGGTGGACGAGCTAGATCAAGGGCTGGGGAGTCAGCAGATCGCGCTCCAGCAAGACGAGGAGGACGAGATCGCTCGTGGTCTCGATCGAGAAGCCCGTACAGTGCCAGAGGTGCAAGAGGAGGAGCCCGCTCTCGCTCACGCTCGCCGTCCAGGAGCGCGTACGGCGCAAGGGAGATGAGGCAGAGACCGAGTCGCTTTGATGTCGAGCCTGAGGAGATGCGCGGCGGCGGACAGTCACGATCGAGGAGTCCCTACCATCAGAGGGACGCGAGAAGCAGGCCAACTCGATTTGACGTTCGGGGAGAAGGTGTCGACAGGGGTGAGCAAGTGGGAGGAGGTGGCCGGTGGAATGGGAGCACCGGACCTCCACCACCGCGTGAGGAGAGGAGTCCGAGCCCATGGACCAAGAGGCAGAGACTTACGGCGGCATTGGGGCAGGAGCGGCGTTAGGGTGGCGGAAGACGTTGAGATGATGACGTGGTGGTGGCTTTTCAGTGTCTTCTCGTGTATCGGCACTCGCCGGTGTGGTTCCTGCATTCCTGACCCTAATGAATCGGGCCCTTCGGGGAATGAACGTACTAGGGCGCCTGCAGGTTCCCACCCTCTAATGGATCGGTCCCTTCGGGGTTCTCGTACTAGAGTAGCAGCGTAGTTAGCAATTGATACCATCCCCTTTGCCTATACAATCAAAGTATTTGATACTTTAGTTCGTGCTTAGTTCGTGCTATAAGTACTCTACAAATGGTTCCCCTTTCGATCGTGCAATACCATCAATAGGACTATGTGTATCGTCGTGTGGCGTATAGCCACTTCTATTGGTCAAGTCTTGAGCGCTTTCAACAGTGAGATATTTTTGTATTCACTCTGAGAACGTGGAGCCATGCCTTCAGAGATGATCTTGTTTAATTCGAAGTGCAAGAACGGTTCACCTTTACGCATTACAGGTTTCCCGGCAGCAGCCTGTTTTGCTACCCTTGGAGTATGGTAGTTGGACGAAATGCCATTCGGTCAGTTACGATATACAGCCTCTACCACCGACTAGATTCAAAAGCTCTCAACATTGTATTGATGTTATAAATGCTCCGCAGAAGGTAGAGCTAAGCTTTCAGAGGCCGGCTCGCTTTCCTTCAGGTGCGAGAGCTGCTCTACGTTTAGCGTTCCGGCTCGTACGGTAACCAGGTGTCGTCTTACCCTAAAGGCTTTATTTATTTTTTATAGTTGAAGGTTTTCGAGGTATGTTGTTATGGTATATGCTCTAATGAACGTATAACTTAGCCTTCAGAGGTAGTCTCGCATGCCGTGATATACACCCCAAAAGACATAGAACTAAGCTTTCAGAGGTTCTCTTAATGTGCGGGAGCTGCAGGCCTTTAGGTGGTACAGCTTGCCCGGCGGAGTCAAAGTGTATAGCTTCTAAGATGAAATAGCGTATAGGTATACAGCAGTGTTACTGTTGTTTTAAACACCACAAAAGAAGGTATAACTAAGCTTTCAGGGATAATCTTGAAGATGCAATCCGCCACGTGGAGATGGTGGAGAAGATGGCGATGGCAAACATGAAGAAGGCCCACGAAGACGTGAAGAGCAATTCTTGCTTGCCTTGACATACACTTCAAAGGTAGAACTAAGCTTTCGGAGGCCATCTCGCTTGCCTTGGAGTGGAAGAGGAGTTCGCCCCTTTGATGCTAGGACCTCATCTGACGGCTTTGGTGAAAGCCTCTGTGACCGATAGAGGCATAAGTTCTTCAATGGAATCGGCATTGTCGTATACACTCCAGAGAACGTTGGACCAAACTTTCATAGATAGTCTCTCATGCTTGATATACACTCTCGAGAACGTATAATCAAGCTTCCAGAGATAGTCTTGATTAGCTCGAAGAGCAAGAGCTGCCCACCATTAGGCGTTACAGCCTGCCTGGCAACCAATATCTTGTCACCCTCGAGGTAGTTTAACACCCCCCTGTCGCACTGCTTCCCACGCAGACCGGCCCCGTGCAATTCCACCCATGCGGATCCTCCACATTGCCGCACAAATACGACGAAGCCTCCGTTGTGGTGCTGTTAATAGTCAGGTCGACGTCTGTGATCGTGATGTCGTGGCACGGTTTCACGCCGCTACATTGCAGACTGGCGACTTGGGAAGTCGTTGATGTTCCGGTCAGTTTGGAGTATTTGATGTTCTCTAACTCGAATTTGGATGATGTGCAATTGCCCGATGCGCCTGAGAACGTGGTACATTGAGATATTGATATTGGCGCGCCGCGGAAGCCGTTACCGTGGAGGTTTGTGAAAGTTAAATTAGACGCGTCTGAGAGTATGTTAGCTATGATATACGCAGCAAGGTCGAAGTCAGGGGCAGGAGAGAACTGACATCCCAGGCCGCCACCTCCGCCATTTGGTGGATATCCGACTTGTTCGCCAGTCCACGTCTTGAAGTATGCCTGAAGTGATGCTCGTTAGCAAAGCTTCTCTACGTTTTAGATCTTAACTAGATTAACGCACAGCGTGCAAAGTTTTCTCATAGCGAATGTTGTCCGCGCTGACTCGCTCAATGGTCTCGAAATTACCCTTATACTGACCGATACTGCCAATTGCAATGCCGAGGCCGTTGTAGAATGTGCAATTGGTAATGCTGATGTCGGTGCTGTTGGCTTTCATCGAGATGCTGTCGTCGCCATTCACCACTATCCATTTGTTGAAATGAATTTTAGATGAGAACATGGTGTCGGCACCATCCGTATTTGCTGAGTCGTATTAGCATCCCGGTTCGATGTACGATCCCGCAGTATTGAATTGGAAGGCTTACAGCTAGTTGAGCCATCCATGCCAGTATTGTTGACGTAGATATTCTCCAACAGATTGTTATGCGAGTGAATCATTGACATGGTCCTGACATTCTGTCAGTCCTCGTTTACGCGGACAGTGTAGTCAGAGGAATACTTACCACATTTGGCTCTGCAGGAAGATCAGGCCTTCAACAACCGAGTTCGTCAGTCCATTGAACGTAATTTGGTGTGGTCGGCCAGGATAATTCGATTGACCGTGAATGAAGTGATACCAAACCGGTCCGTTGCCGTTCAGGGTGCCGTACCCATGGCCATTGAAGTGGACGTTGTCTCCTCCGAGGACAAAAGCTGTGGATTGGTTTTGATATCCCACTGGAATGGAGTGGTTGAGCCAGTATTGTATATCAGTCCCCCACTAAAGTAAGGATGAAAGTTAGCACTTGGCGTCTCGAGGAGTCCGACCCAGGGGATCCCTTACAAGCAATGTACCCTTGAGATCAATTTCGCAATCCTTCAGACCAGTGATGTTCAGGACAGTGTTGACATAGTACGTCGTATTCTTGAATGCCACAGTCCCTCCATGCCCACACTTTTTGAAGGCTTGGCGGATGGCTGGTGCATCGTCCGTTGCATTCGACCCACTTGCCTTTACGACACAAGTTTTCTTATATGACCTTGGGGCAAGGTTTCGCTCAATGGGCCTCGACAAGCCTCCAAAGATGGGACGAATGAAGCAGCAGAACAGCAGAACAGAGCTATGAAAGTGCATCGTGATGTCCAATTGACCAGCGCAAAGAAAGCAATGTGAAGACAACGCAAGCAACAGACAGTCCTACCTTGAAGTATAAGAAGCTCATACGCAATGGCTTCAGTTGTTTGCCCGCAATTGGATCTCGGACATGATTGTCCCAAGGTCTTTCTGCACTGTTATGCCTTCGTACCTAGTCCCTGTTGGTACCCCACGGAGTGCTAGACCAGAGGCAATTTTCCGCCATTCGGAACAAATATTGAGAGTGGTAAGATGCAGGAACCAACTTCCTTGGTACAGGATGAAGTCGACGATCATCGCAGTGTTCGTGGGTTAAACAGAGGGACTTGCGGGGAGGAAGACTCTAAAGTGGAGCTTCGTATGATTCGGCGTAGCTACATGCGAACATCCAAGAGGGCAGCGATAGCACATCATAGCAGGAAGAGGACATGCACTCGGTAGATGCAGGAGAGTGAATTTTTCTTGAATTCTCATCTCCGGTGGCCTAGGAGGACGGATAGAACAAGTAATACGGAGTACCAAGAGATAGATATGGATTTGCAAAATCGGGCTAGTGTGAAACAAAACACTTTTTACGGTTTAGCTTGAAAGACAGACTCTCACTCTGGACACCGTGACTCTGCTATACGACCGTGAAAGACCGTCGCAAAGAACCACATAGAGTCATAGACACGCTCCTTACGAGTTATTATGGCAGATGTGCCGTGTTTCCATTCCAAAGGCTTGCTGCGTTGCTAGATATTCGATTTTCACCCCCGTCAAAGCTCCCCGTACTTTTTCATTAAATTCTTTTAGATATTCTGAATCAAGGTTGCCTTGTTCTCTGAGCCGAACCATCATGTCTTCCGAGATAGAACAAAAAGATGTCAATATTGGGTCTGCCGCGACCGAGAATGGCGTAGATACACCTAAGAAGAAGCTCAGATATGTCGATGTAAGACTACCTGGTGTGTGCCATCACAGGATGAGTTCTAACACGACACCAGATCGGCATCAATCTAGGCGATCCAGTCTTCCGAGGCAAATATCATGGCAAACAAGCGCACACCGATGACTTCTCCGACGTTCTTCAGCGTGCTCGCGATGCAGGCTGTCAGAAGCTCATGGTCACAGGCTCTGACCTCAAGGAGTCAATCCACGCCGTCCAAATCGCTGAGCAACACCCTGGGCTGTGTTATGCAACTGTTGGAGTGCATCCGTGCTCCGCGAAGCACTTCGATTCGTACCTAGGTGGACCGGCAGCAATGCTCGCTTCGCTAAAGGATGTGGCGGTGATGGGGAAGGAGTCAGGGCATGCCGTGGCGTTTGGGGAGATTGGTCTGGATTATGATCGGCTATTTCTGACCGGAAAAGAACAGCAGCTGAAGTATTTTGAGGCGCAGCTGGACCTTGCGGTAGAGATTCAGCTTCCGCTATTCCTGCACTCACGTGCAGCGAGCGAGGATTTCGAACGTCTACTTGGAGCTAGACTACCAAAGCTACCGAAGAGAGGACTAGTACATTCCTTCACGGGCACAATGGAGGAGATGAAGAGGATGGTGGATCTGGGACTGGATGTTGGTGTAAATGGCTGCAGCATGAAGACGGAAGAGAACATTGAGGTCGTCAAAGAGATCCCTTTGGGTAGACTGCAAATCGAGACCGACGGACCGTGGTGCGAAATGCGCCCATCTCATGTGTCAGCAAAATACTTGTCGGACGCTCCGCCGCTGCTCAAGGCTGTTAAGAAGGAAAAGTGGGCTGCGGGTATGATGGTCAAGGGGCGGAATGAGCCTGCGACAATCTCGCATGTCGCTCATGCCATCGCGAAGATCAAGGGCATACCAGTTGAGGAGGTTACAGAAGCGTAAGTGGTAGTCCACAACGTAAGCTATCTGTAAGCTAACTACGCTCAGCGCTTGGAGAAACTCCGTTGAGATGTTTGGTCTCGGTGAATCGTCGCCATGAGCTGGACCCGGGATTATCTCAGCAATAACTGGCATGATCTCTTGTGCCGTTGCCTACGAGCTGGTGTCCGTGGGCAAAGACCGGATCCAAGCAATCAACGCCGATGGATATGAACCGATATTGCGGCTGATAGGGAGTTCGAGTAGACAGTGTATCGACCTCTCGGTCCCGGTGAAGGCGGCCAAATTAGTTGGCGATTGTGTAGCAATCACTAGGCCCCATACCAGAGCTCTGTGTATTGAAAGGCATCGATAGAAAGGTCCGTGTGGACACATCAATAATCATACAGGCCACAATAATGCCTTTTGACACTCAAGAGAGTGACCTTCATAATCAAGACCAGTCAAGCAAAAGTAGAACATCATTGCAGCCATCATGTCCCGAGATTTGCTTTTCCACAGAGCCAAAGCGCCAGACACCATATCAATGCTGACATCATTAGTCATGCCGAATCCATCCACCTGCAACATGTTTGATTCTCGGTCGTCAAAAGACGGCATTCATGGTCTTGCCGCTTCCTCAGCATCTTCACTCGCTTTTTGCATCAGCAGAGCAAAAGTTAGTTGTAATCGCGTGTACTCTCCCAGTCTCCAACATCGATGCCATTGCGTCTCTGGTTGCGGACCCAGAAAGGGTGGTATGTCGAATAGTCACGCTGGCCAGAGATGCCAAGCTCGGAGGCGACGTTGACATAGCCTTCGGCATTTTTCTTGCCGCTTTTCGCAACTTTCTTGAGCACGTCATCATCTCCCATCCAAGGTGTGCGGCAGAGGGGGCAAGTGACACCTCCACTCGTACCCTGTTTGGTGGCAGCCCACTGCTCGAAGCAGCCTTTGTGGATGTTGTTGCCACAAGCTGCTTTGCAATACACAATTTCTTCTCCATCAGGTTCGAAAGGTGTGAAGCAGATGGGACAGTCGCCATCAATTTCCTTGCGGTTCCCATCCTTGGATGTGTTCTCGGGAGAGAGAATTGGAGGCGCTTTAGCCATGATCTCACGGAGCTCATTCGAGAGTAGAGCAAGTTGATACTGCAGGTCTTCAGGAGCGCGGAGGACTCGAATCATCACGTAGATGATATGTTTGCATTGCCGGCGTTTCATCCCTTGTGGGCAATTGCATGTTGGAACTTTGCAGATATTGACTTGGTAGATATTGCCCGTCGATCCGGCCAGCTCAACCGTCTCTTCTGGGCATTCTTCCGTACCGGACCTTGTGCGTTCAATAACAAACATCCTAGCCAGGAGTCAGCATGGTGCAATTGTCTAACCCAAGCTCTGATCCTTACCGCTGTGTCGTAGCTCTCAGATAAATGTCGGAGTAAGCCTGGGGTGGCTGCTTACGGAACCTGAATCTATGAGTGACACTGCTCAATATCTTCGAGTGAAGCGAAGCTCACTGTTTAAGCCTCTTCTCTTCGGGGAACTTGGTCTTCTTCTTTCCTTTCTTCGATGGTGCAACAAGCTCATCAGCATCTTCGTCTTCGGCCAGCTGGGCAGACGAAGAGGCCTGGCTTTTCCTCGCTCTCTTCTTCAAAGGCTTCACATCAAGTACTTGAAGATCATCATCATCATCCTCACCAAAGCCCTGCTTCTCTGCAGCGGCTCGCTTTCGAGTAGGCCTTTGCTTGTTAATGAGCTCAGCCAGTGGAGCGTTTTGACTTGCAGTGTCGTCAATCACACCCATGGTGATGATGAGAGGTGTTAGAAGAGAAGTGAGTGAGGTTGAAGAAGATGAGCTAGGCCTCAGAAGAAAAATGAAATTGATAGAGAAGTGGTGAACTTTTGTTATGCCTGTGGTAAGAAGTTGAAGGGATGAAGTGGGGCATTGGCAATTATCAGAACAAGGTGCCAAGACTTCTCGCAACGCCAAAATAGCGCGCAATCACGTGCTAGATTAGAATCGGATTCACTTTCCAAGGCACCGATGGAGCTCGACTGTACCGTGAGATGTGTTAATTTGATTCGGTACAAATATTGATAGTCATAGGTAGTGGTTCTATAGACATCGCGTGAATCAATGGTCGCTCTATATCTTTCGTCTAATCTTTTCCCATCCAAACGCCATGCTGCAAGCTTTCAATCCCACTTGTATCCTTGAGTACATCACACTTGACTCCGCCCAAAGCCAAAGCGTTTTCGTTTTCCCATTTTCTCAGTTGGCACTGCGTCATTATCTGCTAAATGCCCAGGGGCTTTCTTTCTGCCTGTTTTGATATCTCTCCGGCTTGTACAGCAGCAACACAGACTGAACTGGACGATGCATGCGAGAATCGAAAATCCAGACGCGATCCACATGAATACAAACATTTTGTCGCCAATGTCCGCGTGGATGTTGAGTGTTTGCTCTTTTTGTACCTCGATTTTGATGATGACGAACATTGCTGTTGCCATAGCGGTGGCTACGGTGACAAATACAGCATTCAGAAGAGTTAAAATGGAGATCGGAACCGCTGCCCATCGAGAGTACAGTGATAGTGGCAAAATGAAGGTGAGGACAGTTGAGAAGCAAGCACCGGTTAAGAAAAGCGCAAACATCCATTTCGAGACCGTTTCGACAATGTGCAGATAATGGACCAAGGTGCCTGGAAGTGCAACTGCAAGTCCATCAGTAATGACATAATGTGAAGTAGAGACGCAATTTTGCCTTACTAGTTGCTCCAGCAAGCAGCTCATTGAGCAGGATTTCGACAGGGTTGAACCAATAAAGAGTTTTTGGTTTTGAACAATCCGTGACACTCGAGCCGTACCCTTCACAATAGTTCCACAGTCCAACTTGGTAGAAGTCATGTAGGCCAAGGCTCTGAGCGATGCTGTTGATGAGATCGCCATTTGGAACGCTCGTCGGCACAATATCCTTAAGGATAATCCTGAGGAAGTAAATGTCTGTTAAAACAGGTTTGACGTGTGTATTGCCAATTTCCACAAGAATTAGGAATGTTACGGTTATGAGGAGGAAGAAGGAGGTTAATAGGGCGAAGGTTTTTCGTGTTCGAGTTGCTCGGTGAAGCTGCCATCTTGAAGGAGTGGTTTCCATGTGCGGTGTTATTGTGCTCTCTGTCTGTTGAGATAGTCGTTGTTCCTGTGTTGTTGCCGGATGAGAGGCATCGTTTGGAATTCTCTTCTTTCGACCTGGGAACGTAATTGAGACCATTCTCGTAACAACTGATCAATGTTCCGATTTCAGAAGGATTGAGAAAGAGAAAGGTAATAAAGAGCGTAGATTCTCAGTACCTTGGAATAGTTTTGTTCCAGTGAAATGTGCAGATTGGAAAGGCTGGGTGCACACTCATTGACCTCAAACGCGGAAGGAGAAGACGGCGATTGAGGAAGTCGACCGTCCTCAGCTCCTCCATGACGAAGTGCAATCTGCGCAGCACAGCTTGCGTGGATCTGCTCGTCCGCAGCCAGAGGTTAACACTTTTCCGGGCTGATGGGCGAAAACTTTTGGGTCGAAAAGTGGGTCGCACCAACGTCATTGTGGCTTTTCAGAGGGTCTTTCGTTCCTGATGCGCGTCTTCTCGCCATAATTCTGGAGACATCACCATACCGTAACTAGGCCAGCTAAGTCAACCCTTCCGTTTCTGTTGGTAGTTTGGTTTCATGCAGTGGCTGGCACTTCGCCTCGCCGCCCAAGCTTCTCTGCCATCCGCTGAATCCCAATTACCGCATCATTGGCTTCCACTTCTTTTTCCACATCTCCAATTCTTCCATCTCTCGACTCATTTCAAGTTGAATATGCGCGTTATGCTAGGACATTGATATATTACATATCTTCGAAGCTCCTCTTGAACAGCTGTTCAGAAGCGAGCCAAGCGACGAAGGACACCACTCTCCTGTCTGACACAACATGAAGTCTCTGAGTGTTGCTCCCATTTTCTTCCTGGCACTATGGCGCGTTCTTGCACAAGATAGCTCGGATACATCGACACCCTCCTTTACTGGATCCTTTTCGACTTTAACTGGATCGGCGGCTTCTAAAGCGACCGCTGACGATGGAGATATACCAACTGGGAGTGTTACCTACTTGTCAGTGAGCTCAACAAGAACAGAATCGACCACGGGATCGGGGAAATCATCGAATTCTAGCGCGACCGGGAGCATATCAACGTCGACGAGTAGTTCAATTTCCCTCACATTGTTAAGCGGAGGCGGAACAACTGCAAATTCCACAACACTGTCTAGCACAAGTACATCGACTTCTGCAAGTCCAACAAATACACAACCGTGCAATGGATACCCTGAGTTTTGCGCAAGGAAATATTCGAACATCACCGAAGTCTGCGCACACAACTCTCCGTTTGTGAAGCAAGGAAACGCTGCGAGCAATCAAGAGCTTGGCGTGACTACCCAATTGAACGATGGGATACGGATGTGTGAGTAGAGCTTCATCCTTTCGATTACACATAAGCTGATTAAATCAAATTAGTGCAAGGCCAAACCCATTATGAAAATGAGACGCTGTATTTTTGCCACACCTCCTGTGATATCTTGAACGTTGGAACGGTAGAAGATTATTTGAAAGAAGTGACCAACTGGGTTGCCCAGCATCCTTATGACGTTGTAACAATCTTGCTGGGGAACAGCGACAATGTGAACGTCAACAATTTCACCGCCCCCATTCAAAATTCAGGCCTGGGAAGATATGTGTACGAACCGCCCGAAGTTCCGATGGGTCTTGACGACTGGCCGATGCTGTCCGAGATGATATTTACTCAAAAGCGTGTGGTGTTCTTCTTGGATTACGGCGCAAACCAGACAGCTGTGCCATACGTTTTGGACGAATTCAGTCAGATGTGGGAGACTCCCTTTTCGCCGACCAATCCAGCATTTCCATGTACAGTGGACCGGCCACCGAAACTTAGCGACGAAGATGCGAAAGCTCGATTGTACATGGCGAACCATAATCTCAACGTTGCCATTGACCTTAGTGGAGCTGAACTTCTCATTCCGAATACTGCGAACCTGACGCAGACAAACACTGCCTTTGGCCCAATCAGTCTTGGGAACATGTCTGCAAGATGCAGGAGTAAGTAATCATCTCGAGACATTCATTTCTGTGCCTGCTTACAAGATTGCAGCCGACTGGGGCCGTCCGCCCAATTTTCTGTTGGTGGACTATTACAACCAGCCTTACAATAACGGCACAGTGTTCCAAGTCGCAGCGACGATGAACAACGTGACTTATAACGGCAGATGCTGTGGTACTGACAGCCAATCGGCCGCCACAGCTCTTTCAAGAGTTCGTCAACAATCCTCGCCGTCGGGATGTTTACTCTCTCAAGCATCATACCGTTTCTGTAACCTCTCTCTGTTTGGCATAGCAGGACAGGCCGAGGCCCGACCGTGAACAGATCGGCTTCAACTAGATATTCGCATCAGCTGCGGAAAGACGAAAATTTTGCATAGCGTGGGCAAAGGCGTTTGGAAGTGGAAATTTAGGCTGTTGGTACTGATACGGAAATTCTCCTCATTTGAAAAGATCGCGCAGAGAACTATACCCTGACGTGAGAAACGATGGCCCTTCGCATGAGAGATGTGTTGAGCACATAACAATGTCAATTCCCATCGTAAAAGGCCAGATCACTTCGGAGCGAATGTGTTGGCAAGAAATTCCTCATGAGCGATTGAGAGCAAACCGTACGCCACCCAACATGCACTCTGCAAGATGATTTCCCTCCACATCCGCCAAGGACAGCGCTAGACGTGATCTCCCCCTCTCCGCATCTTCGTGCGATAAAGTTAGAATGATTAACCTAACCACGCCTTTGCCTTGCGAGTTTCTATACAACGACTGGGGAACGTTCCGATGGACCCCCCTGGGCTGACACAGTAAGCACGATTTCCCAACTCCGTTGGTCAGGCCCGCACAGGGCAGCCGGCGAAGACATCCAACGAAAATCTACCCATAATCCGGGCATGTCCACACCGCATAAAATGCCCTTTATTTCCGCGCATTTCTAGGCTCCTTAGTGTTTGACCCCAGCTGGGCTTCAGCCTTACAATCCAAAGACTGTCTTAGTAATATGCGGCTATCGCCTTAGGCTGACTCAAGTCCTCCACCTTAGAAAAGACGTCGTTACTTAATCTTCTGCGGAGGGACGGTCTGGTACTTCAGGGATAACGGGTTCGCTTGTCAGAAAAATTGGGTTGATGATTCCCATTCTCATGTTATCCACTGTCATTTGGAGAACATCTTGTCATGAGTGGCAGTATCCGAATCATACCGGAGCGTAACAAGAGCGCTTCGACGAACGATGGATCTTCTTCGTCACCGCCATCTTCGTCGGCCACGGCCACGACGCCGGCGAAGGCAACAGCTAATAAGAACTTCACCTTCCTCACAATCACCGATCCAAAGCAAGCCAGGGATAAAAAGAATAAGAAGAGCGTCCGCTCTCATGTCATGTTTGATTACGCCGCGAGACAAAAATCGGGCGCTGTGGAATCCGGGGAGAAATCGGGACGTCGCAAGTTCGCAAAACCACGACAGAGAGGTTCAAAATCGAGCATCTCTGGGTCTAGTACGGCACACGATGACGAATTTGCGTCATTTGATGAGGTTGTCAACGATCTCAATCGCGTACGCGATCTGGCTCAAACATTGAAATCCCAGCGCTCAAACAGATCGGACGATCCCGCTGCAACTCTCGCGGATGCTGAAGACATCAGTCGGTATTACCGTACCCTTATGACTCTCAACAAGCTGGGCTCTAAAGGTGATAAGCCGCAAGACGTACTCAACCAAGATGACGATACGTTCGAAATGGTATGGAAAGCGGGATTTGTAAAGCCATATATGATCCGAGGACTCGGAAATGAAGTCGATCCTTTCTTTGTATTGCCGCAATTCAGGAGCCCGATGATTTATATGGCAGAGTTAAAGATGTGGTGTAAGTCATATCCTCAGCGGAGCAACATCTGCATTTCCTTTCATGGAGTTAACGGACCCGCTGACAATATACTCTAGGTACACGCCGCTTTGGGACAAAGGCAATGGCCATTTCATGGGTCCCAACTCTTGCCAGATCCCGATTCTCATATCTCGCTTCTCTTACTGTTGGAGCTACAGACATGGACGTCGCCAATGGATTGCGGGGCGATAGTGCATTGACCGTGGCGGTGAAGACTGAAGTCATCGAGATGGTGAATGAGAGCATAGCAGATCCCGTGACACAGTTCTCGGACGAGACGCTAATGAGCATCACCCTCTTACTGTGTAGCGAAGTGGTTACAGCGAACGAGTGGATCCTGGACATACATGAAAACGGTGTCACTAAGATGCTTCTCCACAAGGGAGGACTGAGAAACCTTGGTCTACAGGGCGAGCTTGCAGTTGCTATACACATGTAAGCACGTTTCATCTTTTTGTCCTCTTACAGCATCACGAATATGCCAGGGAGGAATCGCTCTAACATAAACAACAGAACGATAGTTCTTATGAACGTCTCCCGCGAGAAACAACCGCATCAATTGTACAAGGATTTTGTCCCTCTCAAACTCCGTGCAGTGAGCACAAAACGGGCGATCCCAGAAAATCCAGTGTACTGTCCTCGAGGAGACTTCTTTACAGTCGTCCGCAGCAAAACTTGCACAGAGCCGATGTACGAGATCCTCTGTGATACACGGGATCTCACGGACCTTTTGTTCCAAAGGTTTCTCGATGTTGATTGCCATGACAAACCTGATGATGTTATCCAAAGGGAGTTCCTCTCTACAGCAGAAACGCCATGCGAGTTCCAAGCCGCCGCTGACGCAACGCTGAAACGCATCGAGGCCATCCCACCACTGAGGAGGGATAGTGGAATGCCGTTGTCATACACTACCTGGATGTTCGAAACAGTTCGGATAGTCTCACTAATCTACGTCACCGCTATTGCCAAAGGCGTACCTTTCTCGAAAGCTGCAACTATGGTCGACGCTCGTTGCGAGTCTATCCCCAATCTCTCTTCTGGGACGCTCCCCACAGTCCTGCACGCATTGGTCACAGCACTTACCAACTCAAACACCTCAGAGGCGTGGGCTGACATGTCGGGCGTTCTGTACTGGTGCGTTGTGGTGGGCGCTGCAGCAGCGCGCAAGCGGACCACTGAGGCTAGCTGGACTGATGACGACGAGTGGGTCAGACGATATCTCGTGGCTACTGGTGTGAGAATCTCGATATTGCTGTGCTTTGAACATGCGGAACCGGCGACTGTCAGCTTGCGCAGGGTGAATAAAGTGCAAGAGCTCCTTGAAAAGAGAGGGAAGTTTCTGAAGATGATAGGCGTTGGTGACACAGTGGAGGTGTCGGAATCTGTTGAAGCTGAAGACGTTTTGGAAGCGACAGAGCTTTGGCTTCATTGAATTCGCTTATGGGTTGCATAGCTTGGTGTTGTTGGCGAAATTGCTTGGAACGTCGCTTCTCGTATTTTTACATATTGCGAGTCTATTGAATTTGAGTGTAGAATACAGCTCCACAAGGTGGAGCAAGTTACGATCGCTTGTTGGAGATCAATACCATCTATCACGTCTTCGGTACCTTTGAGCTCCGTTTCCCGATTTCCCAGCCCCAACCCCGCAATGTCTTTACGACCTTTGGTGTGACAGCTACCGTGAGCGGTATCCGTATGAAGATGAATAGCGATTTATGGATGGCGTATGCGAGAGCAAGCTGGGTCCAGATACCTGTGGTAATAGAATCAGTAACTGCATCGAGCAGGTAGTATTTGCTGCCATTGCTACTTACTAGCTTCCCCGTCTTTTGCTTTCGCTTGTGCATGTGCAACGTCACTACCGACAATGCCTTCCCTGACCGTTGCAGTACTCTCGTTTTCAGTCACAGGGACTGTCTGCTTTTGTGCTTGTGTGCCCGACAGCGGATTCACGGCACGCCATGTCTTGCGTATGTACTCGAGCACAGCGTGCTCCGCTTCCCCTACGCGTTCTGTTCCAACCATCCGAACTATGAGGAAGCATATTGGCATATCGGCGGCGGAAAGGAGGAGGTAGACGCCGACGGCAGACCAACCATACTCTCTGAATAACCGTTTTAGTTGGTCTTTAAGCGATGGTTGGGGCTTTGGGCTCCCAAGGTGTGGTGTAGGGTTGGGGGAGGTGCTGTTGTGGCGGATAGAGCGGAGGCTTCGAATGGGAGGCCGGAATCGTGGGAGGAAGGCCCGAGAGATTCGTGATCGCCAAAGGGGGCTTGCGGTCACTCCGAAGAGGCGGGTTGATGCCGTCGATGGGCTAAATATTGACCTCCTCGCATATTGAGGCCCAAAGTGAGCTTTGGGTGCCGAAACGGGAACGAATCGTCTTGGGAGGGTATTGAGGAGAAGAGGTTGCAGGGCCCTCATCACCAGGGATTCGAGAGTAATGCGGCAGTTCCAATGACAGTCGCAGGAAGTGAGGCTCGCGCGGTAGTCGGGGGACTGTAATTTCTGCGTTCTTTTAGCGGCTTCGACATATCACTTCATGTTTTAGGCACGCCTGCTTGGCCGACCCGACAGTGAGGTTCGGTTGCAGAAGTCAAAAGCGTTCGATCCGCCGGAATAAAGTAGCAAATGCGCCGGGCGCCACATCCCTGCTGCTCACGTGATGGCCTCCCTCTAAGGTAGGTAGCCTCTCCAGGGCTGTCACACCGGGCTATCTCGTTTTTGGTGTTGAGGTTGATACCCAACACACCTACCAACCGCCACAATACGTGCCGACAAGCGCGCCGTCGAGGATCCTCACATCGCCCCCTGGTATTTCCAGCGCTTAGCTCTCCATCCTTGCAGATTCACCTTGTGGTTGTCCAGTTTCCCTGTTCATCCCTACCCGCGTCTCGCTTGCTCGCTTGCTGCCAGCAGGGCTCGTTTTGAACCTGGTGTCTCTCGTGACCATCGCAGTGGTTGCAGATGGCAGGGAACCCAAAAGCGTCAACTGCCACTCATCGATATCAAACGCATTAGCCATCTCTTTCCACACCATGTAATCCTCTAAATCCTTTTCGCCTGCTGCTGTCCATGTCGAAGAGAGTCAGACGAAAGCCAATGGAAACCTCCGCTGTCTTTAGGAATCCAAGGCTGACCCGGTCGTTTCAGTTCAAGGCCGATCCATCTCTCCACGTGCTTCATCACCATCCGAACTATGGGAGCACGCGGGCAGTGTGAGCTGAGAGGCGCACCATGTTCTGACGTAAGAATAGCTCTTCCCCGCAAGCCACTGGTTCAGATATGCCCGGTCCAACAGTTCGAGAGTTTTCTCCTACTGCTGAATCGTCGGTATGCTGCCTCCGCTAGCGCGCGTGCGGTCCGCTCCCGTCCTATGAAACACCATTAACGCTCTGCTATCAGCATTTTCGTCCGCGCGGCGTTCAAGGCTAGCACCCAACGACCAAGTGCGATTACACCTTGGCGTCAATGGCGGAGGCCACTGGTCATTCCCCGTCATTCCCGTCATTCCTTTGGTCAGCGGATCCGGCGTTCTTCGGAACTGTCCATAAGCGTTAGTGAAATTCGAATTTCCACTGTTTGTGTCGAAACAAGTACGCCGCATAATTTCGCCACTCATATGGCAGAATGGGGGGCTTGAGACCAATATTGAAGGGACAAGAACTGGCGGCAGGCCCATTTTGTGCTTCATGTTTCATTGCTCTGCAGACACTTGTGGGTCGAGCAGAGTCCGGGGATGCAAGCACTGCCAATCGCGCGTTACCGAAACAGTCAAATCGTGGCTTCTTGAGAGCAGCGATCACAGGGAGCGTAGCGGACGAGCCGACCCTCATGTCAAATGCATGCCAGCGCCACGGTTGGCATCCTGTGAAACGGGCTGTTATTCCACGAGGCGCATCCGCGTGCATGGAGCCGTTTGAAAGACTTGCAGAAAGATTTGTATGCCACTCTGATGCCGCTCTCCTAGCCCTATGGGGTCATTCACCGCCGCGCCGTTGACGTGCTCTTCCCTGGCTTCCGCACAGACAGCCAAAAACGTGCGCATGTTAGGGCAAGGATGAGGGGCCAATGTGATGTATCTGGCATTGCCTGAAGATCGCTGATCGCCTCTTCAAATCAGTGGAGTCAGGTCAGAATGGGACGACGCTGATATGAGGGAAAGTTAAATGCTCGTGAGTGAGCGGGCGCTCAGCCTCATCACGAAACATCGCGAGGCTCGTAGAGCTCCACTTAGCAGGCTGCATGTGTTTCTTCAGGCGACCACCGACAAATCAGGACAGTGGCCCAAGCTTGCATCAATCTTTTCGCAGAATTCTGCACCCAAAACGAAGCTCAGGAACGAACAGGTCACATCACATTTAAGACATGCCGCATTGGGCTCTTGACTCTCGCTTGCGCGAAGCGGCTTGACGCGTCAAAAGCTTCTTTGCATATGGCTTTGACGCTAATAAAAGGAACGCGCTAGAATTCTTCCTATGCGTTTCTCGGGAGCTTCCAAGAGGTTAATACGTCTGATGTGCTCCTAGCGGCCTCCACACCATAGTGCCGCCGTGTTCGGTGTTTGCGCACAGACGGCGTGAATGATTCATGTCTGTACCAGCACCATGGCATCTCAAATATTTTACTTCGTAGAGGTGTGCTGAGAGGCTCACCTCCCGTGCGCCGGCGGCAGCATCAGCTCTTCGGCCCACGAATGAGGCGCCATGCTCCCGGAAGGTTGACTTCATTCGGTGGAGATCAAGGGCTTTTCCGAACGCCCCGTTTCTCGCACGCGTTGCAGAGCAATACCGTGATGCCTCACACTAGAGCCGTATCACAGCGCGGTCGTCTCGCGCGGCCGAACCGGATCATCTATTTTCTCCTCGGCGTCGGGCAAATTCGGCTCCTGACAGTCGTCTCAAGTTGAAGCAGCTCCAGCTCTGCACGTCTCACGTTGCAGTCGCTCCCATCTTTCTCCACGTGTGCAACGTTCAAAAGGCTGGTGCTGTGTCTTGTGTTCCTTCTTCAGGCCACTCACTATGTGGAGTCTTTGCCCGCCCCCTGTCGGCTAACAGGAATGTCCCTGGTCAGCGCAAGCATCATCTCATCAATCCTACCGGTCCACGCTGGAAACCGGGTTACCCCCCCTATCAACCGTCGTTGCAATCGCATTGTTCTCGCGGCCTGGTGCCTGCTCAATACCGCACTGTTTCCCAAGCCCTCGCACTGGCGCGGATCAGTTCCATATCAAACAGCAAGGTTGTGATCAGCTTGACAAGCCTGTCAGTTGCTGCCGTAGCAAGGCGGACTAGCCGTTGTCCATCCACTGGCGCTTCCAGGCGATCAGAACGCGCCAGAAGCGGTCGAAAAAAGCTGTTCATGAGTTCGTATGTAGTAGACTGCTTACGTCCTCTTACCGTTCTCGAGCATTAGCGAACGAGGCAAGTGCCACAAAACCCTTCCCAAACTTTGTGGCCCAATCGAGGGGAGGTACCCTCCGGTCGGTTTAGACTCCATCGTCAATCGTATGTAAACGCTCCCTCAGCACACACACTCTCACAAAATGTCTCATTTGCGCCCCCGTCGTTCTTGACTCTTACAGAAGCCTTGTGACCTGTACCTCCCTTCTTAAAGGTTCTTCTCTCCGCCGTTCTTATCTTTATTTCCTCCTTCAAATTCACGCCTACATTTCCTCAATGGGTAACTGGACGAACATGGGTTGTAACGGCATGACAGGCTATCAAGGGCAGCTCACCATCCAGACGGCGCTTGATATTGCCAGGAACAGTGAAGGCGAGGTCGAACCTACCATTTCTGCATTTCTGGAGCACGCGCTACAAGTCGTGTGGGCGAAACTCATTTCTGCTCCCGACGCATACATCTTGACCAAGGACGAATTTGCATTATTCAACTATTTCCGGCCGCGTTTCGCACACTCCGACCTTGCACAGAAAGCCGTGCGGCGATTCTGGGAGCATTACCGGGGAACTGAAGGATATTCGACATCCTGACACGAGTCTCAGGACCTGCGTTTCGGCGCGTCGCGGCATTTCCGAGGTGTGCATGTGCATATATTTGATGTTGGACGATTGCTAATATATCATCAAGACTTGGCAGCCTAAAAGAACATATTTCCGGAAGGCCTTCAGCAACCTTTTACTCACGAACGCCCCATCTATTAAGCTTCTCGCTTAAAGAGACCTTTAAAGACTAAATGAACATGGGTCGACTCGATTCGATCCTGCACGCTGACTCCAATCTATTCCGAAACGTATGTGGCTCACCATGTCAGCACTTCCACGAAGGATTCAACCAGCCGCGCGCGTACCAACCTCGAAAGTGTACTACTTCAAGCCACTATGACTATCATCAGTCACGCGAGACGCCATTATCTTTTGCTTCCATCATGCAGTTCCTATTCTTGGGAATCTTACTGTTAGTAGTAGGATGCAATGGGGAAGCGCATCCACGATGGAATGGGCAATGCGCACTATCATCCCCCGTTGACGAGGAAGTCTTTCCCCGTCAAGTGTCATCAAATGTTCTTAGGGACTTTCAGGTTACCGCGCCGGTCTATGCGCCTCCGGATGCCAAGTGTGAGCAGACGCTGATGGTTCACTCGTTCGGCAACAGCTACGGACAGCCGTTTGTAGGTCAGTATGATATTTGATTCTTTGAGACAACATTGCTGCCTTTGACTCATGGCGCAAACGTCGTCGTAATATCCCAAGATCAAACATAATTGACATTGCCCAGGGCCTTACAACCCTCCATCATGCGATTTCAATCGAGTCGTAATGAATTTTACAGTCACGTCCAAAGGAAGGCAGTTCGACCGGCTGGCGTTGATGTATTTGAACGACACGGAAGTCTTTCGTACCTCGACCGCTGAGCCGACGGCAAATGGAATCATCTGGACGTACACGAAGGACATGTCTGCATTGCTATCGCTGTTCAAAGAGCCTCAGAAGCTCATTTTCGACCTTGGTAACCTCATTGATCAGACTTACACCGGACCGTTCAATACCACTTTGTCTGCAACGTACTTCATGGAAGCTAATACCCCTGCGGCAGCGGACATGGTTATTCCAGTATCGGGCCGCATGTCGAGCTCGAATCAGCCCAGCGCATTTGTATTACCCGCTGTCACAGCGATCAACAATCTCACACTGCCTAGGAATATCAAGAAAGCATATTTTACGCTCTCTGCATGTGGTCAGGCGAACGAGGAGTTCTGGTGGAGCAATGTCCCGAGTTCCACGACCCAGACGTTTTCAAACACTACTTTATTGGGCTTTTCGCCCTGGAGAGAAGTGCAACTGCTCATCGATGGCTCAATCGCGGGAGTTGCTTGGCCATTTCCAGTCATCTTTACCGGTGGGGTAGTTCCTGGCTTCTGGCGGCCGATCGTGGGCATCGACGCATTCGACCTGAAGGAGGATGAGATTGATATTTCGCCGTTCATCCCGATTTTGGCAGATGGCAAGAGCCACAAGTTCGAAATCCGGGTGGTGGGAATAAATGACGATGGGAAAGGGCATGCGAGCATTGCTGAGACAGTTGGTGACAATTGGGTTGTGACTGGAAAGATCTTCCTCTGGCTTGACGACAAGGGGTCCACTACGACAGGAATTATGTCCATCAGGAACGTATCCAACCCGGAATTCCATGTCATATCTGGCACGCAGCGGCTCTCCAACGGCACAAACACCACTTTGACGTACTCCGTACTAGCACAGCGAAACCTCGAGATCAATTCCACGATCAAGACTTCTGAGGGCGAACAGGTGGTCTCTTGGAGACAGTCCATTAGTTTCTCAAATACTGGTGAAGTGAGCGACGGAGGCAACACGGAGGTCAATTCGCAAATGACGAGCGGTGCGCACCAGTCTTCCAACGGCTACTCGAGGATCTACAGCTATCCGCTATACGTGTGGAACACGTTCTCAGACAACTCAGCGAGCGGCGGCAACTTGACAATCAGCGGCAAGATGGACCGATCGAAGGACGAAGAGGTCCTTGGACGTGGAGCTTTGGACACTCCAGTGGACGCGCTTCCACCCTCTGGAGATTCCGATTCTGCACCATCATATACGGGATACTCGATTCGCAATCGTCAAAACGGTACGGCGGACCTCGTACAGAATAACGCGAAGAACATATCCGCCAGCAGCGGGGAGACGGAGCAGACATACGAACTCAGCGGGGAGGCGGGAAGTCTTCCTCAGAACGCACAGGCGGTGCCTGATTACGGTAATGGGAAGGAGCTTTATAGTCGACATGTCATTGCGAAGAACGCAGCCGTCATTCTTGATAAAGAATCGCCTGTCATGGACGAAGGTTTCATTGCTAATGATATTGTCTCTAATCCCGGGTTGCAAATGCTGGGCTACCCAATGGCGGGTGTGAGAGGCATGCTTGGTAGGGGTCCAGCGTAATCGGAACGGAGTATTGGTCTGGTTTGGGATTGTAAATAGAGGATAGAAGGACACACAGCTCACGCTATGATGAATGCAACGAATCGCTCGCTACAGTTGGAGTTTCACTGCATTAATACTGAGCACGAGCACTGCTCCGAACTTCGCAGTGCAGTGTTTGCAGTTCCCTGTTCCTCATTCGGGTCGCCTTCCCCGTTGCTTGGCTACACGTCGAATCTGACGGGTCCTTAGGCCCTGAGCCCCGAAAATGCTGGGGACGTGCAAAGTCTGCGGGTTAGTCATTGCTCCCCGCCCGCATGCATTTTCCTGATTGGCGCGTATAACGAGCACTTGTCTCTCAACCACCGCGATCCCAGCCAGCGCTCGCATGACGACGCTGCTCATCCTGCCACACACCAGAGCGCCCCACGTTTCGAGTGCATGGCGCCATCGCCCTCCGCGGAGAGGTGCGGCGGCTGCTCCCAAACGGCGGTGCTGCTGTACCGCTGTCGTGCGATACATGCTGGCGCGGAAGGAGTGCCTCGACCCGACTTGCATGCAGGAAGCAGCGGCGGTACCTGCAAGTGCAAGGCGCAAGCAGATGGACAGAGCACGCGCATCCGATCCACGCGCCGAACGCTCTCGCTGGGTATGATTGAATCAGGCACTCCTGCCCTCTTGGTGGCGCTCTTCACCCTCGTTTTTAGGCCCGCCGTGCGTGTCAGATTCACTCTGCCTCTGCATCGAGATCTCCCGTTTCTCTGACTCCCTCTTCCCTCTTCCTTTTCCTGTCATCAGATCACTCATTCAATTGACTTTTCTCTCCCTCTCCGCTCTTTCCGTCCGCGTTTCAAGGCGAGCCTTGCATGGCCGAACATGCCACTTCCTCCTGCCCCACCATCTCAAAATGACGCCGAAGAGAATAAACCGCACTTAGAGTACGCTGTAGACCTCTACTCTCCCTCTGAAGAAGACGTCTTCGCCGACCTGCCCTGTCCATACCACTCCAAATCCTCGAAATCTTTCGACGCCCGTCGAGACACCCTCCAAATCCCGTCTGCACACCGTCACCTGCGCTCCCCATCGCCCGACAGCGTCTCCAGCCTTTCGTTCGAAGAGCTAAGAACAGGCAGGAGCCCGTCGAGGGGACGAGCGTATAGAGCAGCTTCCAGCTCTCCGGGGCCGGCGAAAACATGGAAGGGATGGGCGCAGGCTGTGTGGGTGCGGAATAAGGGTCTTGCGTTGGTGTTGATTGCGCAGGTTTTCGGTACGCTGATGAATGTGACGACGAGGCTGTTGGAGGTGGAGGGGAATAATGGCAAGGGGATGCATCCGTTTCAGGTATGGAATTGCTGTTAAGTGATATTTTATTTTCTTTGTATTAATTTTTCAATTTAGATTCTCTTCGTTCGAATGGGACTGACAGTAATACTCGCCACTTGGTACATGTGGTGGAAAAAGACGCCAGACTTTCCTATGGGGCAGAAGGGCATCACACTGCTTCTCATCCTTCGTGGTATCGGTGGCTTCTTTGGTGTCTTTGGAATGTACTGTATGTCTACTTTTCTCAATCATCTCAATATCATATCATATCTCATGCCTTTCGGCCTACCATTTCTATATTGAGCAATCTCTCACATGGCATCAGACTCCCTCCTCTATCTCCCTCTCGCCGACGCAACCGTCATCACCTTCTTGGCTCCTTCTCTGGCCTGCTGGGCCTGCTACTACATCCTCAAAGAGCCATTCACCCGCATGGAGCAAATTGCCGCACTCGTCTCGCTCTTTGGAGTCGTTTTGATCGCCCGTCCAACGAGCTTCTTCTCCTTTGGCGATGGCTCCGCTCCTTCCGCAAGTGGGACCGGAGACGTTACCGAAACGCCAGTCAGTTTCAACGTCACGGATCCAGCAGCAGTAGAACATGTTCCAAGCTTCGATCTGGATAGCGTTACTCCTGCAGAGAGAGCTGCTGGAGTCGGTGTCGCTCTCCTCGGTGTGATAGGTACGTTCTCCTAACCTTATCCCTAAGCTTACTTCAACCCACACCCATAACAATATGCCTAACGATCAACTAACCTCAAATCAGGCAGCGCCATCGCATTCACCACCATTCGCTGGATTGGCAAGCGCGCCCACCCCCTCATCACCGTCAATTACTTCTCCTTCATGTGCACCATTGTCTCCATGCTCGTCATGGCCTTCGCCCCCGGCGTCGGCTTCATTTTTCCGGCCAACTTGAAGGAGTGGTCGTACCTCATTTTCCTCGGCGTTTGCGGCTTCGTCATGCAGTTCCTGCTCGCGGCAGGTCTGCAGTACGAGAAGAGTTCAAGGGCGACAAACATGGTGTACACGCAGATGTTGTTCGCACTGGCGTTTGATAAGATGTTCTTTGGGACGACTCCCGGGCTGCTGAGTATTGCGGGGAGTAGTTTGATTCTGGGGAGTGCGATTTATGTGGCGGTGCATAAGGGCAAGGAGAGGGATGCAGCGGATGCTACTGTGAGAGTAGACGAAGAGGCGCAGCAGGGTCTAATGAGTGAACCAACTCTCGAAGTGGAGGAGGAAAGGGACCAAAGCCGAACTCGATTTGGCGTTATGGAACCGGGTGAGCAGGGGCAGCCGTATGAGGAGGTGCAGTTGAGGGCGATGAGGAATTGATTGGCATTTCATCGGATTGCTATGGTACTAATGAAGACAGAATGGCAATGGCGTCAAACGACCTAAACACTGGGCGGCTGCATTGCATACCGGCGTTACTCAAGACCTGGAAGGGCTGGAAAATGTGCATTTCAGGCGCAAAAGAGGCCTCAGGACACTCCTTGAAGTCTTTCATGATATTTATGACGCGTATACCTCTGGGGGTATCAGCCAAAGAACCCGAAAAAAGCTATATATTTACACACGTCGAATCAACACATTTCCCTTTTCTCCCTATCTCCCTGGTCTTCACTCCGAAACACCCTCCTCATCCACCCGTTAATCTTCTCTTGCCATCTTATATCCTCCGCGTCTCTATCCTCCCGCGCGCCCCTCCATCGATCCCGCACTTCGTTACTCCAAACCTGCCACATCTTCCCCCGCCCCCCTGTGGTCATCACCGCTTGCAAAAATAGCCACACCGTCCGCCCATCCATCTCGAACTCCGCTGCGTCTCGCGCCCACTCGCGCTTGTACTCTGCCCAGGTGGCGTCCAGCCGGCGCGCGTGCCACTCTGTGCTGTGCGGCCGCATGCCGTGCAGCCAGAAGCCGATGAACAGAGAATGGAAGATGTCGCGCGCGAGCGGCACGCCCGTCTGGTCCATCTCGTTGAGCAGTTGCGCGACGCGGTGGTAGTCACCCACGTTGCGGGCGTAGTACTTGATCATGAGGGCATACGTATGCGTGTCTGGCGCGAGCGGCGCGCGGTCCTGCACTTCTCTCCGCTTCTGCGTATCGTCGCGGAACTGGACCGCCAGTTCCTGGAGTTCACTTCGCAGGAGGCGGCGCGGATTGTATGCATTGGGCGGATCGCGCCGACCAGCGGGGGACTGGTGCATGACCTTCATGCGCTCGAAGATGGCGTCGGCGGCGGCGTGCTCGCCGGCAGCGAAGAGGCTGCGGATGACGTTGTTGAGCACGACGCTGTCGACGATCTCGCCGGCCTCGACGAGGTCCTTGTAGGCGCGGCGTACGGCATCGCCGTCGCGCAGCTGACCGGCGTGGAAGATCATGCAGCAGTAGAAGGCGCGTTTTTTGGGGAGGTTGCGCGCGGTCATCTCCTTCAGGATGAGTTCGACAAGCGGGAACTTGTTCGCTTTGGAGGCCATGTTGAAAAGGATGTTGAAGGTCACTTCGTTGGCCGCTATGCCTGCGCGCTTCTCCATGTCCCGCCAGATGTACAGCGCGGACTCGACTTCCGCGTTGGTGACTCGGCGAAAGGTCTGTGCGGCGAGCGAGATCGCGGTATTCCACTCCTTGTTGGTGGCCGGGATGTGCGCGACTTTCATGTCGTCCATGATAGAGAGGTAGCGCAGCACGCTGGTGTCGTTGTGCCGCGGGACGAAGGTGAGTACGTAGAGGAGGCGGCGCAGGATGAATGGGGTAAGGTAAGAGGCGCGTGGGAAGGGGAGGGATTGGTAGGTCTCGTAGATGGCGGCGTGATCGCATTCGGAGAGGGGTTGAAATATAAGACGCTTTAGCTCTTGGGTGATGGGAAGGTATTCGGAGGGTTCTGCGTCCAAGGTGATGGTATCTGGTGGTTCGGGAGGTGGTGGTGGTTTCTCTGGCGGAGGGGTGTATTCGTCCTGTATGTTTTGCCAGTCATCGAACATTGGATAGAGGTCCACCAATCCATTGAGCTCTTCTCGCGATATTTCATGTGGTGCAGGAACAACCGCCGTCGCCGCCGCTGCAGAGTTTCTCTTGTGTCCGACTGTTCGATAGCTCCTCGACGAACTCTTCTCCGGTGATGACGATCTCCTCC
Source organism: Rhizodiscina lignyota (assembly GCA_010015805.1). Lineage (NCBI taxonomy): Eukaryota > Fungi > Ascomycota > Dothideomycetes > Aulographales > Rhizodiscinaceae > Rhizodiscina > Rhizodiscina lignyota. The sequence continues at coordinate 2,414,514 of ML978124.1, forward strand.
TTGTATGTGTGTGAGACGAAAAGGATCGGATGGAAGACTGTAGAGACGGGGTCGAGTCTCCATGCCTCCTGCAACTACCCGCTCGTACCAATGCTGATATGAAGGCATTATCCATACACTGGTGCCTCTCCGGACGACGCGAAGAACGATTCAACAGCGAACGCGACGATCGCGCAGAACATCCAGCACGTACCTCCTTCTCTTGCAGTCCTGGATATAAGAATGGCAGAATAGGGCGAAATGCTATCGAGTTTCTCGTGGAATTCCCAGCTGCTCGCGACACGGAGGAGAGTGCGGACATGAGCAGCCGCTCATTGTGCCGGTACGAGATGGAACTCAGGCTGAAGACATGATATCCGGCTTTCAATTGATGGCCGTAACTCCCGAACGTCCGATTCGATAGCGCTGAAGGATATTTAGAGCTCTATATCAAGCTTCGCGAATGTCTCGTGGGTTGACGCAGGGACGCCTGCAAATGTTCGAGCTCGGCAAAATCCGCGCGGACAAAAAGTTCCATCTTCAATTCCATCCCGTATTCAGCTCTATAAATCATCCCAACTCTCGCTATTAAAGATGAGAATCACCAGATAGCACTGTCCCACACCCCACTGACCGTCCTGCAAGATGGGCAAACACCGCTTCGCCCCCCAACGCGTCCTCCGCGCCGCCGACCAGCTCCTCGAAACCAAACGCCTCACCCACCGCCCGCCATGGTACCTCTCCCTCGAGCGCATCCCCCCTCAGCAAATCCTCATACGCCCAGCGAAACAGCGGCCCATGTCATATGAAGAAGAGGAGTCGCTCCTCCGCCCAGGACAGCGCATCAACCCGTCGAAGTCGCGCATGGCGAAGGAGCTGCACAAGCCGCGCACGTGGGCGGAGATGACGACGCGAGCGGGGAGAGGGGACGAGAAGGAGGCGCATGGGCAGTGGTATAAGCCGAAGAGGATTGCGTATCCGGAGGATAAGCTCAGGAGTGAATTCTTTGGGGATCATCCGTGGGAGTTGGCGAGGCCGAAGGTGATCCTTGAGGGGACTGGGAATGATGGTAAGAGGTGGAATTGGGGTTGGGGGATTGATCAGCCTGGGAAGGTGTTGGACGGAGAAAGGTATGTCTCCTCGTCTTCATCTATGTTGTATCGAACAGCCGCTGACTTTTATTGCTAGTGTCGTCCAGCGCCAACTCTATCTCATGCGGCACCACAACATGACCAAAGCCGCAGCGTACGACGTGGCACGGCGAGAATTCTACGATAAACGACACGAGCAAGAAATCGAGCGGCGTGTCGCGAAGGAAGAGGCACTGCATTACGGAGCGTACTTCGGCAAATCTACGTTGGAGATAGGCGAGGAGCTCGAGGACGCAGTTTGGGAGAAGTGGAAGGAGAGGGCGATGGAGCACCTCGCGCAAGTAGAGGTACAGAGGGCGCAGACCGTGACATACTCGAGCGATGAGGACGAGGATGGCGATGAGTTGGGCGATATAGTGGATGTGCCCCTAGCAGTCGACGCACCGATGACACGACCGGAGCTGCAGGCCGGCTTGGAAGAAGTCGGGAAGGATAGTGTACCTGCGTCAAGAAGGGGCCAGAACGCGTACGGCGGTGCTGCTGTGCACCCTGGGCCTACATCTTCAATATAGTGTATATCTTCTTGTATTATATACAAACCGCTGCTTCATGGCTGCGATTATCGCTTTGTATCACTTTATCGACCTTCTGGACATGCAATACACTGTTGTCTGAGGCTTCTCTTGCTGCGCCTCACTATAGCAGTGGTCCGGCGAGATTCCACTTCACCCTCGAGACGCCGCCATTGCCCATCATCCACAGTTCGGTCAAGTCTGGCCCTGTCCAGACGAAATTTCTAAACACCAAGAGTTAGCTGCAGCTAATATAGGGAGAGTGTTTAGAGATGCATGTCCGATAGACGTTAAGATGTCGAAATATGTTGAAACGTGCGAAGAGAAATGCACTTACTGCACAGTGTAATTCGTCTGGATCCTGACCAACAATGTCCCGTACTGATCTAGTACATCGATGCCGAAACCAGCACCAGTCAACACATAGCCGTTCGCCGCGCATTTAAGCCCGTCAGGGATCCAATCCTGCGCGAGGTAGATGGGGCGCTTGTTGGTGATCCCCATGCCGTTGTCGATCACGTCGTACTTATAGACAGTATGTGCTGTCTGTAACACATAATGTCAGCATATAAAGAGAACACATCGATATCAAGATTAGTAGACAGCAATCGAAGCAGAATATAGCTTAGAATATAGAGGAGAACCCTCTTGAGCAGAACGCTTCTAAGCAGAACACTCTTAAGCATAATACCCTTAGGCAAAATGTTCTCAAGTAGAACTCTCTGTCGAGGTAGGTATTCAAAGAGTATTTTAGGAGAGGAGAGTGTGTTTAAGAGTGTGTTTAAGGGAGTATCCGAGAGAATATAGTATAAACGCATAACACATCAAGGACACAACTTACGGTCTGATTCCACGTGGTGCCGCCAAGATTATCCTGAGGTGGCACTCTCGCAAAGTCGCCGGACGAGGCACCCGTGTCGCTGATGTAGATGTGCTGGCCATCGGGGGATTGTGTGATGCCGTTGGGCAGGAAGAGCGTGTCTTCGACGATGCTTGCAGCGCCGGTCGACGGGCGGAAGCGCCATGTTGCGGACGGCAGCTGCGGGGCCTCGTCGGTGAGCTTGTTGAACCAGGCGTAGTCTGGAAGTAAGATCAGCAGATGCTATAGAGTCAAGGGTGTTGTTGGCTGGGAGCAGCAGAAGTAGAAATAGAATGTCGTGGGGCTGGTATATATGTGTTATAAGAGTGTGTTATAAGAGTGTGTTATAAGAGTGTGTTATAAGAGTGTGTTATAAGAGTGTGTTGTGAGAGTGTATTATAAGAGTGTGTTATAAGAGTGTTATGAGAGTATGTTATAAGAGTATATTATGAGAGTGTGTTATGAGAGTGTGTTATAAGAGTGTGTTATGTAGAATATCTAAACTAGAGGAAAGGTGAGAGGGTGGCTGGAAGAGTATAACTGAAAATGTACCGCAGGGGTAGGGATGAGCGCCGAAGATGAAAATAGACGTACATGGATCAGTAAACCAGATATCCCCTTTAGCATCGACAATCAGATCATCAATGGTCGTGAAGTAGTATCCGTAGTAGTTGTTCAGCAGCACAGTGGTCTTGTTAGTATACGGATCCATCATCCTGATTCCAACTCTTTGCTCGCCGCCGCCGATGCTCTCGTTACCTCCACTAGCGGCCCAGTAGACCAAGCCGTTGTGGTACGTCCCACCGTTTGGAGCATAGATGGGTGGGTCGGGCTCGAAATCCTCAATAGTTGGTGGGTCATTATTCAGGTTCACGATGAGCTGCGGCAGCGTGCCAGGTGGTGGAGAGAGAATAGACATGTAGAGCAGGTTCAGACCGGGAACGTATACGGGAGCTTCATGCACAGCATCGGAGACGTGGAACATGAAGTCGTAAGTCGGATTGGCGCCGAGGATTTCCAGTCCGGCCTGTTCGTCGAAGACGAGGAAGTCTGCATCAGATACAGCACCAGTAGCGAAGGGATTGTTGGCGGTTGAATGATTCGACGCTGGCACCGCGGTCTGATTGTTTTCTGGTGGGACACCAACGATGGTATCACCGTAAGGGATGGGTGTACCGCCAACGGGAACATAGCGGTAGAAGTGGTACGGTAAGACAGCATCGTACTTGTTGATACATAAGACATTTGAAGCCGGAAGGCAGTTAGTTGCCAAGGGTGTTATGACACCAGGAGGATTAGTCTCCTGGGCCCTTGACGAAGAAGCAAATGCCAAGAATGATAGTGAGATGCTTAAGAAATCCATTTTTCTGAGCTTGCCTGAGATTATACTACCACACTGGCAACGAAATGGACTTGCAAGCCTCCATGATTGGAAGGCAGTCAGCATTTATACCCAGAGGATGTCACTGAGACCATTCCCCGCGGCTATAAACGTGCCATGGACAAAAGATCCTATTGCCGGCGTGGTTCATGGTGCCTGAGCAAGAATTGCAGCCTGTCGTCTAGGGCAATCACTGCCAGCGTGCGCCGGCAATTAGACGGGCGACGAGGAGAAAGCTGAAATTTCTCATCAACTGCTGCAAGACTAGAGCAGTGGAAGTAAGCCTCCGCCCAGCGGATACTTGCAATCTTGCTGAAATTCCCTTGCAATTCCCATCTTGGGTCTGAAATCGGACAGAAAGCCGTGAGAGGTTTGGAGGTTTTGTGACGTCGCGAGAGGGGAACATCGAAAGTGACTTGCGGGGAACTGCTGTGGGGCAAGGAAGCCCTGATGATCGCCCCCTTGGAGAACAGGCGACAGAAGCGATCAGTCCAGATTTTCATGCGAACAGCCGGAAATCTTCGGGAAGAGGTGAGAATCGAGTTCGGAGATATTGTTAATTACTTTCATTAACTTCCAAAGGGAGAGAGAGAAAAAGAAAGCTTCGAGGTTGTGGTAATGAAACCTGAACTGCAGAAGGGTGGCCAGACTGCTCCGCAGCGCTACAAGAAGGATCAGACAAAAGTCGCCGAGCAGTTGGAGACTGTTTCAACTCGACTCTAAATTGCAAAACTCAATATGATAGGTTCTAAGTATCGTCTCTGAGACAGTCAAACGCGCTGAAAGGGTGAGCAAGCTTTGTCAGAGCAACGACACAATCCGATCCAAAGACTATGAGTAATGGACCATGGGAATGGCACCGAACAGTCTTTTGCGAACGCTTGGACAGAAGTAGACTCAAAAGTACAGCATGGAGAATCAAGCGTTGATGATGCCCTGTTCCTCCATCGGATATTACAGTGAGGATCAGTGCTGCAGCGAGGAAACGAAATAAGAAAAGAGAAATGTCAAATTTGCCTTTGGCTGAGGGAAAATAAATATTGACTACGGCAATATGGAGGACGGAAGCAATCTTATCTGCCGCGTAACACGTTACAATGAAGATAGCTCCGTGGGACCGTGATACATGTTCGATTCAGAGCAGCTGGCGCGGAAGTGCAGCGACTTGCAAAGGCCAAGTTTGTTATGAAAGGGGACTGTATAGCGCTCGCCTAATTTCGTCCGGCTTTGCCAAGGTCCAAGTCATCAAACGAATTATTACTGTAGCGGCGCCTGCCCGAAAGACCTTAGCTTAGATGCGAATGAAGATTGCGATGCCGCGGGCCCGTCCATGCTTAGGACGGAGCTGCTTCTGGAAGGGCTCACAGAAGGAAGGCATGATGGTGTGGACAGCGATGATCGTTGAAGACGAAGGCATCGAGTGCAGACATTGGATTAGCTGGAGATTTGGATGAGCTTGAAGCGGCTGGGAAGGTTCCTGTCGGGCTGTTCGACGCTGGAGGAGGGCCAGGGTGGAGGGAGAGGACGAGAAGCTCAGACGGTGAGAGGGCAGGAGGCGACGCTCGTGCTTCCTGTTCCTGGCGCTAGCACACACTAGGCCAGCGGCAGCCTAGTGTATCAGCCTCTTTCTTGGCCAACCTCTGTGGCAGTCCTGGCCGCATCTCCTCCAAAGCGACCACCCGCTGCAACTGGCCTGCGAGTCACGTTGCTCTGCGGAATTTCGGGAGCGGAAGTGAACAGCGTAGCTTCGAGGGCGTCCGCGGCGACTCCCATGTCCTGCAATGTCATGTTGGATAGGCTGCTGTGACCGTGGAAGGTTCGTAAGAAGATCCTGGAGAAGCATGCGCTTGTCAATGCGAGGAATCAATACCGACCAGGCCTGGAGTGGATTCAGCGCTCCCTTTCCGCCGTACTGGGCGGCCAGAGAACGTGGCACAAGCGATGCTCGACTTAAAATAAGCCTGGCGATGCGCGAAAGCGCTGTAATTAATCGGGACGTGATGTTGATCTGTGTGTTGTGCGGAGCCAATCAGCGGGCGTGAAGCAGTCCGCAATTTGCCAGCCCGCAGAACGGCGCGCCCACTGACTTTGCCGACGCCGTGCGCTCCTCCTCACTCACTCATCACGCACTTCATCTCTTCTTCGTCGAGAGGCAGCAATTGTCCTTCTCTCCTCACTCTCTTTCACTTACGGCAGCATTGTCTCCAGTCGCTCGTTAATTCTGTACTTACTCCAGTCATTCATTTGATCGGGCTAGACCCTGATACGCCAGCTTGTTTGTTTTCGACAAAGGAATTGCAGAGCCTCGCAGCCTCCCTCTCCCCTTTGCCGACCAGCACGTTCACGACGACCGATTTACGACCTCTAAGCACGACCCAGCGAGCTTTAATTCACCATACTGTAATTCGACAACTTCCCAATGCAGCCTCGGTAGCATCGAGCACCTCCACTACGCGCTTTGTATTCTGTCTTCGCTCCGGTCCGGCATACAAGGCACAATGAACGACCACCTTCACCACCGTCATTCCCTCTTCCACAGGCACACTGCAGGCGCTTCACGACGTGTCAGATCCTTCGAAGAGCATCACCATGACGCTATACCTGTTCCTAATCGTTCCATCCAGGAGAGAGGCCCGGACCGCGTTCTTGTAGCTCGCAGCTCAAGCTCAAAGACATGCACAGACACCCAGAGTTCAAATACCTGTGAATTGCCTACAGACACCTCTGGCAACTTGTCAATCATTCTCGGAGTTGTGTATGTGTTTCGAAACATTTCGTTTCGAGCCCCGCTAATTTACTATAGCATCCCGGTCGTCATATGTATCATTGGGTGCATCTATCTCCACCGCAGATATCTTCAACGACAGAAACGCGAGGACAATGACAGCAGGCACAAGTCGCTGGACTTTGGATTGGAAGTTGCCCGCAAGTTTTCGAAGAGGGGAAAGAAAGGTCAGCAAAAGATTCCTGAAATGAGTGTCACCGACTTCGAAAAGTCCGTTCGGCATGGACGGGGCCTGTCAATGGACGCGGATATCACTAGCCCGTATATTCTCCCCGCGGCATTGAAAGGGTCGAGAGAGTCTATCCACTCGCTTTCCCGGTCAATGAATGATGAATATGATCCTTACCGCCCGGTCACCATGGTCTCTGGTGACAATTCTTCGATACGACATCCTCGTGGCCGTGGAGGAGACAATGAATCGACTATGACAGACTCAAGCCGTGGCACGGATGCATTCACTGCTGGTCTGCTAAAGAATGCCAAGGGAATGTCAGCATCTCCACCTCCTAGAGGCGACTCAATGTCACCCAATCGCAACGAGTCGATGTCTCCGTCTCTCAGCGCGGCCACATTCTCCAAGGAGGTGGAAATTCCATCCAACCCCCCTCCGCCGCCTGAACCACCAGCGAATGCATACCTAAAGAATACTGTGTACCAGAAAGAAGCTCTGTCTCCACCAACGACCGAACCAGAGCGAGATTCCTACTTCGAGAAGAACGCCCAGACCTTCCTGAGTGACGACACATATGTTCCTCCCCCGAGATCAGCATCTAGCCGTGCTCCAGCGTTAAATCAGTCTCCGCCGAAGAGTCAGCCTAGCCTTCCTCAGATCGACGTGCAGGAGCATGACTTTTCCAATACCGACTGGCATCAAGGACAAGATCAGAGTAGAGCACTTCCTCCTCGCGGCCAATCTCTGCAGGACTCACAAACTCCCCAACAAGAGCCAGTCCCACGGCCTCGGAATCTTGGTGTCGACCAGCCAGACAACAGTAACCACAGGCTGTCTATCAGTGTTCGCCCACTGCCTCCAGAAGACCCTTCTGAGGATGCTGAGATGCGTGCCAATCGCATTCGGTCATTCTACCGTGAGTACTTTGACGACTCAGGGAAGCATCCGGTGGAGGAGATGCCTCAGAATCCATACGCACAGCAAGACTATTACGAAGACTACGGCCAGGAATTCCTCAATGATGGTGCCGTCTTCGATCCTGAGACTGGCCAGTTCGTCGTCGCAAGCAAGCCTTTCTCTGAACCTGTTACTCGTCGCGCAATGACCCCTCCACCCCGAGCTCCTCCGCGATTCAAAGGCGGAGCGAGAGGTCACAACTCGGGTGGTTCGCTGCACTCAACTGGCACCTTCGCGACCCCACCCCGTGGTCATTCCGCCATGAGCAATCGTGGATTCCAGCCCAAGCCCAAGCGCCCTCTGGCCCCTCTTCAACCGCTCAAATCGCTGCCTACACCACATTTACTTAAAGATGATACAAACCTCATCTTCTCGGCGGCGGACTTCGCCCCTCCGGTGTCATATAGGGACAGACAAGCAGGACGTAGACCCGACAGCCCGTTAGGCACTGCAAGACCCTACTCCCCGAGCGTCAAGGCCTTCACCCCGCTCACAACCAGTTTGGACGATCTCACCGTTATGCCTAGCCCGTAAGTCTTCCTGATCTCCCTCTATCTCAATGTTCAAACTAACTTCTTTGACCAGACATTTGCTTCGCAAATCTGGCACCTTCACCGCCCTGGATTTCGCCCCTCCAACGAAATTCCGCGACATCGACAGCGGCAGCGACGTCGCCAGCATGCGCTCCGGCCGCTCTGGCCTCTCGCAAGCCCAGGTCTACAACATCCGCGCCGGCGCGTACCGCGTCAGTCGTATTCCTAAAGAGCTGGCTGGCACGAAGGATGAGCTTAGCACAAGTTTGAAGCCGACGTGGGATCTGCGTGGTCCCGCATAGCCACTTCAAGTGGAGAGATACTAAAGGGGAGTGAATGTTAATCTTCGTAATGGCGTGCGCTGTGTTGTACATCTGCGGCGGCGCGGAACGCTCGTTATACAAACACTCGAGCTGTGTGGCTCGATTTTGCATTTGCACCCGTTCTATAGCACTAGACCTTTTTTGCTTGTTGTTTTTCGGTATTTGCGAAGCATGGCATGGTGAGCGCCGCTACGTACAGATGAGGCGTTGGCTCATATTTTCTCTTTTTCCCTTTTCTGCGACTGCTTCAGTTTGAGCGCCGCTTTAGTGCTGTCAATGGGGACGCTAGCTTTCTAAGTTCGAGCTTCGACTGGCGGGTAATAGAACGAGGAGGTTCTCGCTAGTGGTAGGGTCGGTATGGCTGAAGGGTTGCTGAGTGTGGGGGAATGGGGAAGAATGTATATACTAGTGGATGGGGTGTGAGGCAGATGAGAAAGCGTACTCGAGTAATAGACGGCACAGAAATGAAAAAGAAAATCTTATGAGATGCAGATGCTATTGCAATGTACGTACTCCGTATATACCAGCAGAGATTTCCATGAAGTGCCTGACTGGTAAAAGCAGCCTTTTTGTCAAATCTAAAGATGTACCGAGAGGCACCTGTATTCTGGGTAGTAGGTACCTAAGCTCAGCACCTTAAGCCCTACAAAACGGGGGTCATCGGTTGCAGAAGACGGGCCGTGAAACGATTAACTTTGTATTTATGTTCTACTCCGTGCTGGGTTTTCGTCTCGAAATGCCCACGTACGACGTATCCTTCAGGTCGTATATATCGCTGCTTGTGTTTGATGTTAAGCACATACTTGTAATGAGAGGCTATGTAAGGCACTGGAGTTTCGAAGCTGCAGATTCAACTACCAATCAACTTGACCTGGTTCATTACAGGATTTACTAGCTTCATCCTCTTTTGCAGCTTACTTCTTCAAAGTACATGTGCATCAAATAGAACCTTGCTAGTGATGCAGTGTTCCTTCCAATATCTTGGGATATTTACTTGCATTTATGACATACTCCCCACAAATCTACAATCGAACAATCAACTAGCTCTGCATAGGACATATCGTTCTGTGATGACCTCTACTATCGCAAGCCGTACAAAGCAGATCCTTTTCGCCGTGGGCAAAGGGGCAATTCGGTCCATGCATGCAGCGCTCCCTCGGGCAGAGTTCGTGCTTCTTGGGTATCTTACGTCCAAACGTTTCGAAGCGCTCCTGCTCCTCCCTAGTGCGACCGTGTTTGCAATCGATACCATCGCGACAGTAAAAGCCCCAGTAGCAGTGCCGTCGCCACTTCCGCTCGCCCTTCTGAAATATTTTCTTTTGCTGCTCTGAGCGATGATTTACCTGAGTGAAACCATCTGTGGTGTCGGTAACCTCGTCGTGGTTATCGCCCAAAATCCCATCTCCGTTGCTTTTCCGACTTCTGTCCCCGGTGCCCGGAAGCTCTGGGTCTGGCAGCTCTGCGAATCTGTTGGAGATCGCCAGTTCATCTGTACGAGAATCCCAGAAAAAGTGTTGGCGATATTGGAAGTAGGTCGTCGCGTTAAGACCAGAAGCCGCAGACTTTGCTTTAGAGTCTTGGAACAAGTCGACTAAATCGGAATGGGCCATACGCCAGACAAACGAAGGGATAATAACGAGATCCTTGCTGAACGCATTCTCGCGCTGTGTAGGGCATTCATACGTATGAACTGGAATATTCAGGCCGGATATGAAGGATTTGACTTCATCGACCTTAGACAGCGGGTCGAGGATGACGATGCTATGTGGACTAATGGTGTTTCGGTCCACACGGAACGTAGTCTCTCGGATGCCGATTTCTTCGAGATAATAGTCAAGAAGGTATATCTAAAGAAGTTCGTCTTGGTTCCGTCGGTATACTTGACCCAAAGAACTCTCCCATGCCCACACGTGCACCGGAAACCCGTCCTTGACGATTTCTGATACCGCTGAATAGAGATCTCCGTCGCCCGAGACAAATATGAACTCGCTTTGAAGGCCAGCAGTACTATCTCTTTAAGCCTGTTTTCCGGACTGAACGCCCATTGTCATGTCAACTTGCTTTTCACGTCCGGTCCATGTGCTTCGAGCAAATGTGCTCACTTCCACGTCACAGGACTCGATCGCTTTCCAGACAGTGTCCACAGGAGGTGGTGTCGACCCATACAAATGGATTTTGCCCGCTCTTCGGCTCGAGGCGCCGGAGCTAGGTGAAGCGGCGGCCATTTCAGGTGCACTTTGGCCAGAGAGGCCAAAGAAGCCAAAGAAGGTTGAAGGGGCTGAAAGAAGAGTGGTAGAAAGGATAACCAGTGGTAAAGCGAACTGTTCTTAGCTATTTTCACTCCTAACTATAGGCCAGATAGGGCCAACCTGACTTTATTCTTAAAGGCAGACGCAAGCGCCCATGTAGGCCACATGCAGAGGTGCAGTGGCATATCTGCACCTGAAGCCAATCAAGAAGTAAAGTACAAACCTGAAGCCCTCAAGGCCTCAAAACTGCCGAAGAGAAGAAAAAGTAATAAAATAGGAAAGAGAAGGCGCAACGGAAATAGAATTAAACGGAAATATGCGCTTGAGCTGCATTCACACCCACCCTTAGGATTGGACTCCTTAGACCCAAGGACAGTGCCCACCGATTCTAGGTGGTTCGCACCTACGCTTAAGTAGCAATGCCCCCAAAATCGGTCCATCTTCGGGATTCGGTGTGGTACGAGATCTCCCACGCTTACGTTGGGCTTTTAGCTCCGCGTTCCACCTTACTTCTTTCTAAGAGATATACGCAACATTAACAGGCAGTCTTAATATGAGATAGTGCATGTCCTAGTCCTTTATCATACTGACTTGACTCTCATGAGTAGAATCAAGACTTGTCCAGCCCGGGACATCCGGCCTTCTAGTCCTGCAGCCGGTTCAGCCCTCTGGTTCAAATTATTTTTTTTGTCTCTGCCTGCTCCTCTCAATCACTTGGATGGATTTCATTCTTGTCTCTCGGACTCTACTCTATCCAGCCGCTCTCAATATTCACCATCCAGATCAGGTTCTTGTCTCCGCGAAAGCAAGCCAATCAGGCATGACATGTACTTTCAAAAATGAGGCTGATGCCTAGGGCATTCAGTTTAAGGCAAACATGCAGCTGCTGGAAAATCTTAATGGCTAACAGCGGAGCCATGTACCTTTAATATTCTCCCATTGGAGAGTTTTGAGGGGTTGTTGTTCATGGTTTGAGACTGCCAGGGCTGAATCTATTGGGCGTTACGAGTTCATGGGAATCAACATCCTGGCAGCCCGGTGGCAGAGCAACAGTCCGCATGCAGGTAGCGGTTGCCTTGTTGATCACGGAACTGCGCGAGACTAACTTAGGCGCCTACAGGAATACACCCTCTATTCGACGCTGCCGGGACATCATTCTGTTTATTCTACCGTCCAGCCAATGTGCAGCTTAACCAGAGAAGCTCAATTCAGTTGGGAAAAGATCGATTGATGGGCTAGATATCCTGCTAGGATACCAGCTGTGATGTCCGGGTACAGGTTTACCTATTCGTGGCAGAACAATAGCCCGCCTGTCAATCGGCCTCTTACTCCACCAGACCTTACCGAATGGGCACCAGACCCTCGGTTGCAGAAAATTGGTCTTGCAAACAAGCCAGCAGCTGAATTTGATAACTTCTATACACCTCAGAATCAATCCTTCTACTCAAAGTCCCCATATCTGCCCTTAGATCCAAAGCGGCGCGAAATCCGGCTTGTCAAAGTTCTTGGACGAAAGCCTTGGGCCGAGTACGTTACAGCAAATCCTCAACGGGTGCAGAATGGTCTAAATGGAAAGTTCGCGAGACCTCAAGAGCGGCGACTCCCTAGCAAAAAGGAGCTGTCTAATCCCTCGTCGTCCCTGCTAATGGCATCCAATCCATCGCCAATGACATGCGAATTGGTCGACAAAGTTGCGCTTTCAAGAATCGATGGGCACTACTGCACCTTGTCGTATAATGCGGGGAAGCCAACGGATACAAAGACAATGATTGTGGACGGCATAGTATTCAATGCGTTCGCAAATCTCGAGCACGCGATCGGATGTGCCTTCGAGAGTTGGTCATCAAGGAACCCCGGCAGGGAGCTGCTGCTATGGGTTGATCAAATTTGCATCAATCAGGTGGACCAACTCGAACGAGGAAGCCAAGTTGCAATGATGAGAGATATATATCGCAGGAGCAATGAGACCTTCATCTGCTTATCCACTCCCGGAGCAGAACACTGCTTATCATGGGTTCCTCGTGTCCCACGAAGGGTATCCAGTGGCCGGCCTTCCACACAGAGCATCGGGCCGCGAGAAGAATGGCCTGCCGTATCGGCTCTCAAAATGTGTCTTCGACGGTTACTTGTCGGACCAGATGCGTCTATCTCTCCTCCAATAGCCCAGCGTAGGCTTCAAGATACTTCGCATCGTCGGGATACCTCGCGTCATCGGGATACATCTAATCATGAAAATGCAGCACGCCGTCGAGCTACATCGAAGCATCGATATTCATCCTCTTCCTCCGTGTCAAGTCCAGAACCGAGCCCCCCACCTGTAGATAAAAATCTCCGGCGACATAACAAAACTCAGCCTACGAAGCCTGTAGCAACAGAGCATTCCGACTTGTTGGCGCCTAAAAATGGCGTTGGAAAAACGAAATCTGCGGTAGATGAATGGGTGGCTGGGTCACCACGACCTCAGGGAGTAGCTGTACGTGTAAAAGTTGCGCCAATGCGACCGAACACTGTATCAGCGGAACAAGAGACTTCATTATCACGACCAGAGACTGTATCACTGCATGGAAATACCGCAATATCAAACGAAGTAACCGCCGATCGATTGTTGACTGGCCTAGAAGCCTTCACTACGAGCCAGTGGTGGGGTCGGTCATGGGTCTATCAAGAATTTATAGCATCTCCTCGGCCTCATTTTCTCTCAGGCTCCACTTCAATTCCTTGGACAGAGCTGGCACCTACTTTGGAGTTTATCTGCGGCGGCCTCGATGCATTTATTGACCCAATGCTTTCGGAAGCCATTACCAGCGCTTCGCAAGAGGACAAGCAAAAGAACAAAGATGCTCAAGAGGAATATCAGAGAAGCTTACGTGAATACGAAGAAAAGATGAACATATATCAGCAGCAGAGCCTTCTGGAGTTGCGAAAGTGGTGGCAAGCGCGCCAGATTTCATCCCTATTAACATACGGGACTGGAAGCTTCAAAGAGGCGAAGCGTGAATGGGAAAATGATGTGCGAAACGGATCTGGCGAAGGTAGAATACTGACCAGGGGATTCAAGCCAAGCTGTTCGCGACCCAAGCCCCCAGTTCAGCAGCCATTGGCCGTAGCAGGAAAGCAGCGGGCCCAACACTTGTCTTCCCTTCAAAATCGGTTCCGAGCACTGAGTACATCGACAATCTCTTCGATGGTGGAAGGCAAGGTGAACCTGCGAAGGTCTTCGGACCTAAAGACCATTCTACAGCATTCCAGACATTGCAAGGCATCAGACCCCCGAGACAGAGTTTACGCATTCATCGGTTTGGCGGACAAAGAGTACGCAATTATCCCCGACTATTCCACGAGCAATACCGTAGTCCAGGTCCTAATCAATACCGCGCGGCGAATCATTGAGCACGAAAAGAAACTTAGTATCCTCAAGCACGTGTGCCACGGCCGTGAAAAACTGGGCTGGTTGCTTCCTTCGTGGGTGCCTGATTGGACCAGCACGGAGGTCGACCGAAGAATCAAAGACTCCGACTTGGTCTGGAGTGGCGGACAGAGGGAGAGATCGTTTGATGCGTCAAAGGGCCTGGTCACTCGGCCTGAGTTCCGGAAAGACGAAACGAACGAGTCCAACATGGATTTGAAAACCAAAGGTGTTTTTTTCGACTTTCTTGACGAGTATTACGAGGCCGACGAACCGGACGGGGCTGAGGATGCCTTTCCACATTTTCAATCTTTCTTGACCCAGAGCAGTCGGCGAGTTATTGCCCCCAAATCTGCTCTTTTGGACGATGAGGTCTGGGTTCTCCACGGTGCGTCAAAGCCTGTGCTTCTACGGCCGGAGGGTGATGATACGTATGGCTTTCTCGGTGAGATTTTGGTTTGTGAACGGAACGGCACTTTTTCGGATGTAATGTTCGGCAAGATGATTGAACTGGCAGAGCAAGGGAATGCGGAGACGAAGGATATCTGGATTGTGTGATACTCTGGGTCATGATAAATACTCCGAATTGAAATTCAGCAATGCTTCCGTCTTACAATTCACAATCTCATTAAATACATCGCAAAAGTAAGATCTCTCGCTTTTGACAAACAGCGTGTTCTTAGCCAGTCTTGCGTGGAATTACGAGACATAGTTGTGTCAGCTTCATGCGCCAACTTCTTGCAGGCTCTTGACAGTGTCAATGATGCACTGCTTCAAGGGTCGGTATTCAATGCCCAGAATGTTCCTGGTCTGGCTGTTGTCAAATCCATAGATGTCCCTTCGCAAGTCGGATTCGTAGTTGTTTGGCAGCTTCGTTGCGAGCTGTGGATACCCTTCCTTGATGGCGTCCGCGATAGCCGTATTGTCAACGTATCCCGCAGCACAGAAGAATCGCTTGCCGGCGGCCGCGGGGATCTCCATGGCCTTGACGTGCGCCAGAGCAACGTCGCGCACATCGGCCCAGAGGAAATATCCAGTCGGAGCAAGGCCGTCCTTCATCTTTCCCAGTATCATGTCTCTGAGTCTCTCGTTCGACGTGTTCAGTGAGTCGAGCGAGTTCAGATAATGTACTGTTGGTCCCAGAACCAGAGTCGGCAGGATTGTGGCCACTTGGAAGTTGGGCCTCTCATTCTCCACAAACTCCCACGCAGCTTTCTCGGCATATGTCTTGCCGACCCGATAGGCGATGTTAGCACTCTCCTGAGCTTGCTCGAATCTGACAGGATTCCAGCACGTCTCGTCGTAGATCTTCGGGGGGTTGAGGGCGTTGACCATTGCTGCAAAAGATGAGGTAATGACGACAATCTTGACAGTTGGTGCAGATGCCTTGATAGCCTTCAGAATTCCTGTCGTCCCAATAATTGCTGGCTCGATCAGGTCCTTCTTGAAGTCTGTGGGATGAAAGTGGAAGGGGCTTGCAGTATGCAGGACTGCTTCGAAGGGCAGATCCGACTTGACAGCATCCTTAAATGCATCTTCCTTCGCGATATCCTCAACTATGACATAGGAGACCCTGGATTTGGCATGATCGGGATGGCTGGACAGCATCTTCTTTCCTTTCTCATGTGATCTCACGGTGACGACAACATCGTGTCTGGTATTGTCAGTTTCCTAAATCTGACGTCCGATAAAAACGAGTTCCGTTTCTTACCCATGCTGGAGAAGATAATCGAGACAGTGTGCAGCAATAAGACCGCTGCCGCCAGTCAGGAGGACCTTCATCTTGTTTCTCTTGAAAGAACTTATTGATAGGTGTCGCAGATGTATTATGAGAAAGGTGACTTCGACGATTGGATGCAAACTGAAGGATGCTGCCTCCTCGTTGATGCGGAGAGCAAGACCTTAATATACTGCTCATCGAGCAATTGTGGTAGATGTTAAACTCCGTCATGACTGAAGGTTGGATCCCGGGTTTAGACTTAATTGCGGCTTTAGGAAATTAGACGTAGCTGCGGAGTTGGAAGGAACTTTGTTGTGACAATATCAAAGTCCTCCATGAGTTTCAATGAAAACACCGGAATCGCCGTTGTCCATTTTCGGCGAACTTCGTCACACCTCCTCATCTTCCGCACCATAATTCCGCGCCTCTCAAAGTTCGTAAGAACAATCTATCGCCGTGCACTCAGAGCCTCACCCATATGTACGGTAGCGGATCTGTATCGTGATGAACTCGTCCTGTGAGTCGGTTCGCGTGAAGATCTTTGAAAGCATCCCAGTTATCGTAGCTTGCTTACTACTCATTTCTAATGCGAAAGCAGAGGTCTTCGTTGAACTCAACACCAGAACGAACGGCAAAACGCAAGTCTGATGCTGACGGCATCAAGCTTTCGCTCGAAGAGGTAGTATTGCGCGCGATGGTGGACAGTAGGACTGAGGAGACCATGAAGGGTGTGACTCCTTGCCGGCTCTCTCCGTTTCTACATCTGACATCCGACGATCCGTACCTTTTTATTCTCCTGGACATGTGCACAATCGATCTCATTTGGAGGAGATGAACAAGAAATACGATGATCATTTCCGAGATCATTACTCTGAGCCGGAGTAGACCACACACTGCTGCGGGTGTTCTTGGACTCCAAAGGTCCACTCCTCGGCGAGTTCGCTTGTCTGCCATTAGCAAAAGTCAACTAACGCAGCTTTTTCAATATTTGACTTTGTTATGTTTCATCAGTTCTCTAGTCCGTGAGTCGTCTTTCCATTCAGTCTCTTGAAGATGTGAATATAATGGATGACGCTACACCGGTCGGCCTCTGTACCTACCGTCAGCGACCTCGTCCCAGGTGACAGTGACAGTACGAGGGCCGCAAAGGCGACATCGTTACGAAAGCTGACCTTGTCCTCTTGGGGAATTGAACTGAAGAGCAGAATTGAGGTAGTCGCAGAAGCAAAGTATTCAAACGCCGTCTTCCATGTGCAATAGTTGACTCCAAATCGCAGGGAACTCTACCCTACTTCTCCCCTTCGAAAGCTAGAAAGTCCGCAAAGGGAACACGAAACGGGTAGAATGGATTTGCAGACTCGAAGCATTCTATCCTTGATAACAGGTGTAGTCGTCGCCACTGATTCTACCCGGAGACTCACTGGTTCTTATTTACTATGTCTGGTGTCTGAGACCGTCCCCGGGACTCCCGGCCATCATAGATGTCACTCTCGACCATGATATCGTAAGAAGCCGATCTAATTAATCTTTCACGGTGGACTACATGTGCCCAGCCGAGTACGATCCAGTGCAAAAGAGTGGAGGGTGGAGAAAGCCAATGAGTTGTGTGGGCATCGAAACCAGTAGCAAAACCCATCGCGCCTCCGTCCTCACAGAGTCTCAGCTCTCGTTGCCTGCTGCATCATAGAGATGGGGCATTCAGCATGAGTACAAATCTTCAAATTGAGTTTCCATCTGCTACAAAAAATAGCACGCGGATAGTCAGTAGTATGATGTGTTAAATCACGCTGTCCGGCTATTGGCGGTTACATTCACAACGCTTCACGTTTTGACCTCCAGCGGAACACTTTGATAGGGGGTTTACGATACCACGGTTATTAGCGTAATTTAGATTAATTTGAGAAGAGTATATAAGCTTCCTACTCTCTTCCGAATCTCTCCTCCCTTCAACAACCTCCGAGATCAACACCTTTACAAGCGTCTCTCACTTCTCACTACAACCTCTTCACTCAACCCTCTATCATCAAACCGAGTCTTCAAAGTCAACTGCCTCTACTCAAAATGAAGGTCAACTTCCTCAACATGGCGCTCCTCGCCGCCTTCGTTCCCGCTGTTCTGGCAGGCCCCGTTGCCACGCCCACTTCTCCAGCACCCTCGCTTACTGAGCTCACTGACCGTAGCGCACCTGTATGTGTTGCGCCGGATGAGAATAACATTATGATTCTAACGTCACTGTAGTGCCGCATCCAGGGGTCGCTCTGCCAGGAGGACAACCAGTGCTGCACTGGCCAGTGCACCGAGCCCGTCCCGACGTACAACTGGTTCTTCGGAGTTGTCATCGGAGGCTGCCTCTAAAGCAATGACTCTTCAAACACTATCGGACCTTTTGATCGAGGATTGAATGAAATCGGAGTTGGCGGTTATCTGGGAATGAGTGGGTTTGGATGGGAATTACGCACACCAGTGAATCAGGGAACGGGGAAACCAACTACGGCACAAGACAGTGACATGTCCATCCCTGGAAGTCTACACTTTTAGTTAGCTGCAGTCTAGCTAGGAATGGCAGGAAATTCAACTGGTGACATGCATTATCTTTGAAATAATTCCGCGTGCTGTGTTACCTTTGCATAACCCGTGAACTTTTCGTGTTAATTTGAGATACCCTTCGGTGTGGGTCTAAGAACTCTTTAAGCTCAAAATGAGTATCGCAGCAATCTCTATACTGGCGGACAAGTCACTAGTGACCACCGCAGGTCCCAATCGCTGAAGTAGATGCTAAGAAGACATACCCAAACTATCGTTCGGAATTTCATTGCGTGTTCAAACTTCTTCAGGATCTCTATGTACTCGTCGACTCTACCACATGAAGCGCTGTATATTTCCTGGCTCCTGCGGCCAGCTGAACCCACGGTACAAGAACATGTATCCCGTTGCAGCATTGATGGCGAAGAACCATAGAGTTTCTAACCACAAGCGGTGATCATGCTCTTGAAGAGCGTCTACCAATCCCTCTTGAGCGGCTCCGTGCGGACTCCCGTTCTTCGCACGAGTCGGATTTCTGCCTGATGTCGCAGCAAAGCGATAAGCTGGTACATGCAACCGCCAGACAACCCACGGGATAATGAAGTATCGCGGCTCAACTAGGGGCGCCGTAACAAGAGACAGCGCTGTTGATGCGAGCCACACAATGACAAAGCTCGCATTGCAACTGCCATCGCTCCGAGTCGCGGTCTGTTTTGCTATATCCTGGCCTTTCTTGACACATTTCTCTTCTTTCCTCGGTATCTCTGACGCTTCCGAGCCGCCGAGAGCATTAATGCTCAAGTAGGCGCAGAGAACGTATGTCGGAGCTGCGCCGTATTTTGTGAAACCATTTCGAAGCAATATCCGGAAGACGTAGAACATGTAATGCCTGTTGTCCGCGAGTGTGAAAGGATGCACAATAGTGTTAACGCGAATCACGAGTGCCGCAATCGCCGAGAAGGCCGCGAATATGCAAAGTCGAGGTAAGTTCGTTTTGGCTTCCTTTGACCGGGGGCTGAGACCGGGAGCGCGGGATAGGAGATGCAACGCGAGACGCAAAGCGCTCGGAAGCATTAGCGGGAAAGAGAAGAACACAAAGTAGGGCCAGATGTATAGCATCTGCGGGAGATGAATTGTTGCGACATGATTTGACTTGTCGCCTGGTGTCTTGAAGTTAGCTTTTCAGATTGTGATGAACTTGGGTGACCTGCATACCAAGTACTACGCCACCGTTCCACAAAACGAAACAAGCAAAGATGCCCAGGATGAAGCCATACTGCAGAAGAGCAGGTACAACACGTCTGAGGTTCCTTAACGTGGCGACTATAATAGACGCTGTGGTAAGAAGGTAGTCTGTCAGGGAAGTCAGAAACTCGTCGGTGACTGTAGCATCTAGTCACTTACCCTCAAGGGTAGCTTCAATAATTGGAGGATCATATACACTGCCTTCTGTCCAAGCCTGCTTCAATACACGAGACGACAGCTGCATCAATGATTCACTGTCTCTACGACGAGCTCCAGCAGGGGAGTGTTGCAATGTGGAAATAACAGTGAGTCCGGCAGGAAAGACTGCAACCCAAAAGATGTTGGTTTGTCTGATAGTGAGACTACAGAGTGCCCATGCGATTTGCGAGGGCGAGAACAGCTTGGCCTTCGAGGATTCCGCCATGTAACACCAATAGAAGCTGAGAACGAGCAACGTGGATGCTATGTCCGTGTAGTAGAGTCCGGAGAAGAAGAACAGCAGCGGAAATAGCGTTATGTTGAATGCGCTGTGGGCGTCATTCAGAGCCTGCGTCAAAGAGTTCCGAGGAGTTGTGCCGTTCGCTCTCCGCAATTCCAGAATCCAATGCGCTACGATGCCAACTGCACCAAGTAGTCCCATATTCACAGCGCGAAGATTATAGACAGTGCAGCCGTCGCCTACCCATCTCAACGGAATTGAGAGAACATATCTGTAAAGAATTAGACATCATTATGGGTAGATATAGGGTATTCCCTCACAGCCCAGGGGGAGTTGTGATCTTTGGATCCCATTGACTCAATTTGCCATCACAATAAGCTTGAGCTTGCCGGAGATGGAAGACTTCATCCTAGAAACAACTGTTAGATATATCCTACTCATATTACAAAGCTTTGGTGGAGTACCAGGTAAGGGGCTGGAACGATGGCAGACACCAGCTTGTACCAATATCCAGCAAAGATCGTGCATAAGAAGAAAAGAAGGGGAAACAAAACGAGAATATTCATCATTTATGGATTTGAGGCGCTTAACAGTGATATCTTCTTCAGTCCATTGCGAATGAGCTCCTTCGAAGACGCCTGGCAAAAGATTGAAGCAGTAGTTGGATGGCGAGAGACGAGGTCCCCCGTTGGAGATGTTTGATTATTAAAGTAACTTCTAAAGTCTCTGATTGCTTCTCATGTCAGGTCTTTAGATCTTTGAAGAAGACGCCACTTCTTTTTCAAGATGTATTCCTCTAGCTGGCCTAATTCGATTGGATCGGATGAACTTCGGACGACGCGACGCATTGTACAAAGCGCGAACTTCATCAAACGCACCAACTCCACATCTCCTCGCAATCAACCATGGCGCTACCATTACCGCGAGGCTTGACGCCTCCCGAAGTTGCTTTTATCTGTGAAATGGAACTCGTCACCGTCATACCGCGACAGCGACTTGACGCACTCGAATTGCTTGGGGTGAGTTAACCCTCAAACCCACGCGTCGTACGTGTAAAACTCAGTGCTGGACGCGTTTGCACTTTGCTAACCGAAATACTATCTTCTAGGGGCCGACACCTGCTCTGCGACCGCCTCATAGAAACAATATCCCCCTCTGGCTCGCGTTGCTTCTGAAGCGCCAGCGACGCGCCAATATCGTCCCACCTCCATGGCTACAACCCGCCGCACTCTCTGCGATCCTCGAATTCGAGACTAAACATGCTAAGGATGTCTTCTCTCCACCGCCGAAACTCCCTCCATCTGCAGACGGATCCAACATGACGAGTCCCCCATTCCTGCCTTCATCTACAGCAGATGCACCGCCCGATGCTCTTCCTTACCACTGGCTTGAACTCGGAGAGATGCTCCTTAACGCGGCACCAGATGATTTTGAGGAGCCAGATCAAGTAAGAAGACTGATGCGTGATTTAAGAGAAGTGAGAATGGCAAAGCTACGGGCAGGCGTCGACGTTCTTGATGCAGGAGGCGGGGTAAAGATGAATGGCGTTGGTGGCATGGAGGTCGCTGAGGGGAGAGCCTTCATCGGAGGGGTGATTGATGGACTGAGGTATGCGTACTTTTTTGAGAAAGCACGATGTGCACTTGGCGATACTGATAGTTGTTACAGAAAGATTGGAGCATCAAGAGAACAGAGCAGGCGTGAAGGCGAGGCGGACGGTGGTGCAAATGGATACGGACGGACCGCAGACTACGATGACGACGAGATGGACGTATGATACTGCGCCTAAATTCGACGAGCTGTCAGCTCTGGGGTTCTGCTGGGGGAGTGTTTCGTCAAGCTCCAGCAGAACTGACAGAAGCCCGCAGGGAGTGGCATCCGACTCCATAATGGGTGATGTCCGCCACCAACTGCAGTGTCGATCCTCCGCACGGTAAGGCTCCAACTGTCGCATCATGTCGACTCGAGCTCCAATGCACCCAGTGGGGTTGATCAGTTGTAGGCGTTTCTAGCCACGCCACGCGGGGAGAAAACCGCCAGATCCAGAAACATCGATCCTGAAGCAAGCTCGTCCAGGTTGGGTTGGAGATATGGAGACACAACTTGACAGGTCCCTTGCGTCTATCTACGTACACCAGGTGAGACGAGTGGAGCTGATGCGTACATCACATGTGGTAAGAGTCAGCAGATGCTGTAGATATAATCCTAAGCGAAGCAATGTCACGCTTAAACTTGTCCAGTCTCGCAACTTGCCGAGGGACCCTGAACTTTGCCATCTGATGGCCTGAACGTCAAATGCTTCAAAGATGCTTTTCACCCTGGGGACTGTTGAAACGTGAAACACTTCATCTGTGCCTCGGCCTTGCTGACGTTTTCCAAACCTCGCACGCTCCCTTCAAGATTTTGACGTTTCGAGGTTCGTGACCTAAGAAAATAACTCGCAGGGTATTTCCGGAGGCCGCTGGATCCGCATTGAACAACGTGGCAGCCACGATGGGTGATTGCTGTGTGAGGTAATGCGAACGCTAGTTAGACTTCTTACCTGAGGGCACTCTGAGAAAAGTCTATTTGAACGAAAAGAGAAAGAAGACTCCGTCGCCAGGGCATGAATCAAAAACTCAAAGACTGCTTTGCATGTGGGGTGCACGATTCATGCAGTTCAAATTCAATGCTCAGAGCTCTCCGCATCCGGACAACGTGGGTGCTCAAACAAGCATAGCACGGGAAGAACGTCAAGGGACTTTACGGAGCGGCTTCCTGTCCGGAATACCTCCCCGAAGCAGTGAAGCACACTGGAAAGGCCTAGGTTTATTATTGCATGGTTCGTGCAAAAAGGTTACCTGGCAGCCTGGTAGCCTGGTTAGCACCTATACCCACTGCAGGAGGTAGGAGCTATATCCAAGCGACGTATCATTCCATGCCCACGAGCATGATCGTACCACATCAATGCCGTTCAGATAGCCTCATGCACAGTAGTAGCAATTCCATCTACAAATTCCAGCCCGCTTTGCCAAGTTCCAGGCTGAGCTGCGTGCGCACGCGGTTCGGAGATTTCAGAAGCGGGAAGCTGCGGAGAAAATTGCCCACGCGGCATTAGAGATGACATTCTCAACGACGGCTGGGCTGTGGGACTGCACCTGTAGCGTGATTTTGGGAGGATCACGATCGTGCGTTCGACGAGACTGCGGGAAGTCCCCCGCATTTCAGGCTGAACCGTTAGTTGGGTTCTTTCTGGACTTCCGATGGAATGTGCAAAACAGTTTCATGGTTTATGATCTGAGGTACATAGAGACTAGCGATAAGGGCAAGACTCGGATCATGAATGAAGCCCTGATGCCGAAATGGGAGTGATCAGTGCCGATTGAAAGCCAAATTGGTGAAGGAAGAGAAGCCTGATATCGGTCACTTAGCCTAAATGGTAAGCTTTGTCTGGTCCGAGCGATTTCTAATGGAAAGAGAAACCCGTTACGGCTTCGACGCGCTTCTCACGCGACTCATGGAAGAGGGTTGAATAATGTGAATTCCTTTTGTTGACTCGATGGAGGAAGCATTGTATTCCTTCACAACGATCAATCGTGGAGTTGGACGAAGCTAGACGTCCAAGTCGGAAGGATAAAGCCGCACATGGCACAACCAGTTCCTCGGGCCCAGAGTCGCGAATTCCCAAGCTCAACAAGTGCCGTGACGATTCCATCACGTTCCTTTCGATAAAAGCCCAGTGTGAAAGTCGCGTGAAATTGGCGTCTGCATCCCAAAGGGCTGGGCATCTGCCGCGCGTGTGGGCCGCTCGAAAGAGCAACTCGTAACTGCGATATTCCCTGCGAGTCTGCACGACGGCAGCTAAATCGCACGCCTACTGCAGGATGGTGCAGATGGCGTAGATCACTATCTTTTTCCCCGTCCAAGCCAATCAGCACTGGTAGAATTCAATAAATACTTTGTTTCGCCAAAAGGAAAGGGGACAGGGAAGGTGACATCTGGTCGTCAAGCAGTTGTCGGGGAGAGAGCTGTGGTCGTGAACGGTATGGCGAGTCTCGAGATGACAATCTTAACCCCGCTACCATATCTGCTGCCATGTGGAACATCGAATCAGAACGTGCAAGTCTTCCATTTCATATCTTCTCAGCTAACCACCGCCCGATCACGCGCGCGTGGTTCCTGCAGCGGGAAGGAATCGGCCATTGCGAAGAGAGCACAGCTTGGCCCCTCTGCCAAAAAATCTCCGTGCAACAGGCCTGGAGTCGTCAAAAATAAACGGCGGATCAGAAAAAGAAAGGCCGCAGGTTGGGGGCTTTTGAGGGGAGGCCGCTTGCAATGCCGTGAAGTCACGGAGGTTGCGCCGGCTAGAAACAAGCGAATGGGTTGACGCCATGACCAGCCGACAATTTCATTCTGCTCCGATCGAAACTTCGAGTCAGCGCGCTCCCATCTCTTCGGGACCAACAGGACTCGCCCTCTACGCTCCCAATACTCGTGCAGCGGTTGCGTGCGTTCAGCGAGTGGACGCAGCTGTAGAAGGTCAGCTCGACGATGAAACCCCACGTTACAGCTGTAGGAGAAATTAGAGTAATCTATTCTCCGAGTATGACCATGTGATGCTTGCCAACACGTCTTGAAGCCCAATAACGAAGACGAAGGCCGACGCTCCGCGTTGCTTGGTCAAAGATTAGCCCGCCAGGGCCCAACAGGAGGTTTTAGCGCAGACGAACGGCAGCCCCATTTCTGCACGCCGGCTTGGCCTCTGCCCTCGCCACGGCCACAGTGATGTTAAGCCGTGATGGGATGGACGACCGCGCGGAAAGAGTCGCCGCACGCCAGACCCTCCAGTGGCTCTGTGCGTCCATGTGAGGTTTCGACACTACGGCCAGAAGAGCTGTGATGCTCCTCGCACGGCCCCGGCCAGTGATGACAACCCCAGTCCCCGGATGGGGCCACGAGGGAGGATCCATGTGTTCGAGCAGCAGGGCCGCATAGAGAAAGGCGCTGGTGGTAAGCAGGCATGTAGGGGAATAGGGGTTGGCGATCCACGCTGCAGACGACTCGACACGAAGTCGAAAGCAGCCATGTCGCCGGCGGGTGGGTTGCGAGGCGGAGGTGGATATGAAAGTGGCGTTAGATGCACTCACTCCACCAACGCCTACGCCGGCACAGGCTTGCGATCCTGCGCGAGGATCAAGCTTCTCAGCCGTGTGCCCCGGAGAGCGAGAGGTAGCGTGTGTTTTTCGCTGAGCAACAGGCACAGACGGCGTGCAGGCCCTCATCCCATAGTGCTCCGGGGTAGGTCGCGCGCGAGCGAAGTTAGACTTCGTCTCTCCCTCTGACATCCGTACCTGACGTCCGCCTGTAACCACCACGGTCCTTACAGAACGCAGCTTACGAGCGTGTCGTCAAACCTTCCATTCCGCCGGCACCCACCGTTGGCGCACGAGGGCGAAAGGCGCTGGACGAGGATTCTGGCTGACAGTGCTTCTCTCGAGGCTGGACCCCGGACGCCTGGCACGCGCTGCACACTGAGCGTCGAGCGAGTGCAGTCTGCCAACCTCACAATTCCACCTCGCCGCATTATTTGCAACCTCTCTTCTGGAATTCGGCGCTATTCAAGCATAACTGCTTGCCCGGACTCGCTGTCCCGCCAGAGCTGTCGGACGTTGCAGCTCAAACGGATCGTGTCACAGGCAACGCTCCCGAAGCGCCTTCGAAAACAACTCCCAGACGTGGTGATGCTCGTCATATAGCGTCACTCTCAATAACGCAAAGCCTAAGAAACAAACGACGCTCGGCCCCTCAGCTATTGCTTGTCGTCATACTGTACAATAGAGCTTTGTGCGCGGTAAAGAGCCTGGAAAGTGTTCGCGTGCAGTGGGAATGCTGTGCGTCTGCTCATTCTTCATCGAACCCAAGCAAGAGGCAAGTGCATTCCGCATCGAAGTCACGCTCCACTCTCGCTCTAATTCTCTGTTTAGACATAAACATACTATCGCTACCGAGGGACATCGCGCATCTGAAAACGCTTTGGCTCAATTGACATCACCGTCGCGTCGCCAGCCGACATAGGCAGCGTTCAGTGCCCGTCGCAGCTTCCGCGGACTCCAACAATCGTTCGATAAAAGCTCCGACCACCTTCTGGACTGGCTTTCGCACCACCAATGCATCGAAGGCCACCGTCTGGTGCTAGAAGACACCGCTGACCAGAATTCAAATGACGACTTTCTTCGCAGAACCCTCTCCCGTAGGAGAGGCAGAATGGGGATCCGAGAAACTGGCTGCTACGACAATGCTCGTTCACAAAGTCAGCCATGAGGACATTCGAGCGAGCGCAATGGTGCCGGCTCCCTTGGCCATCGGAAAGGACCTTTCCCGGAGTCGGAGCACAGGCGTGCGCAGCGCGAATTCAAGCCACACTCGACAATCATCAGGCAAGACCCAACGGACTATGTCGCTAAAATCCAAATCGAATCCCTCACCACCTCTCACGCCGAGAACGTCGCGAGAAGAGATGGACGGAGAGGAAGAGGAGGAGGAGGAGGAGGAGGAACCTACCTTTCACAACTACATGCGCGCCTTCTATCCATTTCATCCGTCATCGACCGTCTCATCATCCTCCGACGCAAATTCCATAACCGTTCCGATAAACCAAGGCGATGTCATCCTTATCCACTCCGTACATCCGAATGGCTGGGCGGACGGAACATTGTTGGCTTCAGGGGCGCGTGGTTGGCTACCAACGAATTATTGCGAGGCGTACGACCACGAGACAATCCGGAGTCTTCTCAACGCCCTGACGCAGCTTTGGGATCTTGTAAAGAATAATCAAGTGGACAACCTCGCGGCCTTTACGCGGCAGGATTATGTGCGCGCCATCATTGCAGGTGTACGCATCTTCTTGGTAAGTGCAGGAATATTGCAATTTAGAAACCAACATTTTATGAGACGGAAAGCACTGATATTTTGTACAGGAAAAAACCCGATGTTTAAACCGCGAGTCCGAGCTCATCCAATCGCAAGTAAGCCTTCGCCGCCTACGGAAAGGTCTCTTGGGCGATCTGTCTGCGCTGGTGAAGATTGCCAAGCGGCTGCAGGAGCTTGTGCAGTCCGCTGCAGCTACTCAAACGGTCTATGAAGCGCTGGACGAGCTCGTTTTAAAGGCTTTTAAAGTCGTGATCCGGGCAGTTCGGTTTTTGGACATCTGGAGCCAGGACGTTCGGTCAGCGCACACCTCAGTAGACTATGCCGAGTCCACAAAAAGGCCACCGACTCCGCCGTCAGATACTCAGACGGTGCACACAGTTGAGACTGATGCATTGTCCACGGCGAATATCGCATCTGATGCAGGGACAGATTCGATCATCGGAGAAGTATCACAAGAACTAACACAAAGGCGGACCGTGATAGAAACTCCTGCTGTATATTCTCCGACTACCTCAAGTTCGACAACAAACCCCAAACGAACATCTTCAATGCCATCTCGACGTCACTCGAAGCGGCTATCTGTTTCACACCGAGCCTCATACATTGGAAATTCAACTGGCATAAGATCTCCGAATCTCGCATCAGAACGGTTAAATGCGGCCCATGACGCTTTCCTGGGCTACATTGGGTCTTTCATTGGCCTCCACCTCCAATCACGCTCCTCCTCCGACCTACTTCACATTACTCGACAATCCGTCATCGCGTCCAGAAAACTTTTGCTTGTTGCAGACGAGGTCTGGGAACGGGACGGCCGACGATCTGGCGCCTTGGAGCAGGCCAAAGATGCCATGTATGCGCGATTGGCGGAATTAGTGCAAGCCACGAAAGACGTTCTCTCTCCAGCCTCCTTCGAAGACGACGTGTTCATGCCAGACCAGGGCAAGCAATTAGTTCTCGCCGCGACAAGTTGCGTTCGCGCAGCTGGCGAGTGCGTGTCGAAGACTCGATCTGTTATCGAACTAATCGGAGATTTCGAATTCGAACCCGTCGGCTTGGGTTTACCGGACACCATTTTCCAAGATGTCGCACGTAGTGAGACCTCCGAGAAGCACAAGGTCAATCCCTCAATAGACGGTGCATCATCCGTTCACAGCACAGACAAGCCATTACCTCCGCCTCCTCAACCGATGCCACCGCAGCCAACAGAACCTCCTCCACCACCTCCACTTGATATCCCCACAGTTACTGTGGACTCAAAACCTTTACCTGAGCCACCCGCACAATCGCCTGTTCAGACATTAGAAGATCTAGATGCTGGCCAAGCCGATGAGGCGGCTCCAAGTGTGCCCGAAACAATCGCAGAATCACCAGAATCATCACCAATAAGGGACGCACCGGAGCCTTCCGAGCCGCAAGACACAACTGCTGGAGCAGAGATCGTATCGCGGTCATCGATTGCAGAGTCCTTTGAGAGATCTGAGAGCCCACAGATTGTTATAGAACCTGTTCAAAGCCCAACAGAGAGCAATCCTCGAATGAGTCTGAGTCTCCGAGCTAGCCGCGTTTATAACAAGGGTATTCGATCCGACAGCGTCAACGAGTCTATCCCAGAAACTTCGAGCACTTATCCAAGTAGCATTCGGGATGACGGCGCAAGCATTCTATCACAGAATTCAACTCGAGCAACAACACCGGACAGGTCACCCATCAACCTGCATAGCAATGACTCAACGATGCTTAGCAGCTACGGGAGCACTTCTGAGTTACAATCTATGGCCAATGACGATGTAACCGGCCTGGAAGAGGTTATCCTCGAGAAGACATATGCTCATGAGCTTATCCACAACAAAGATGGACAGGTCACTGGAGGTTCACTACCTGCGCTTGTCGAGAAACTCACCACACATGACACGACACCCGATGCCACATTTGTCACCACATTCTATCTCACTTTCCGCCTCTTCACCACACCTCAAGAGTTTGCTCGATCGCTTATTGATCGTTTCGAAAACGTGGGCGGCAATGCGAAAATTGGGGTTCCTGTTCGACTGCGAGTGTATAATGTCATGAAAGGCTGGCTCGAAAGCCATTGGCAAGCTGACACCGATGCCAGCGCGCTCCCTACCATCACAGAGTTTGCGAACGGCCAGCTGAAGACTGCCCTCCCTGCTGCAGGAAAGAGACTTGTGGAGCTAACATCGAAAGTTACCGAGCTCAAAGAAGGTTCCATCGCTCCACGACTGGTCTCATCTCTCGGTAAGAGCAGTACATCGGCCACAGTCTTTTCCGTCCCCGACAGCTCGATGCCAAACCCCATCATCTCGAAAGGCCAGTTGAATGCGCTTAGACATGCAATGATAGGCGGATCGCCCTGTAGCATTACCGACTTTGACCCGTTAGAGCTTGCTCGCCAGTTTACGATCATCGAATCGAGAATATTCTGCTCAATTGGCCCTGAGGAGTTGCTTGGCTCGGAGTGGACCAAGAAAGTGGATTCCAAGGCCGTCAACGTTCGCGCCATGTCCACGCTTTCTACAGATTTGGCAAATCTCGTCGCGGAGACCATCCTGCAGCTCGAGGATCCAAAGAAGCGGGCGGCAATGATCAAGCAGTGGATCAAGGTCGCCGCCAAATGTCTTGAGCTGAACAATTACGATTCGCTCATGGCAATCATTTGCTCTTTGAACTCGTCGATGGTTCTTCGACTCAAGCGTACTTGGGAACACGTCTCGCAAAAGACGAAAGCCAAGTACGATGAGCTTGTTAGCATCGTTGACGTCGGCCGTAACTACGCTGTCCTGCGCCAGCGCCTTCAGAATCATGTCGCACCTTGCATCCCGTTCGTTGGTATCTACCTTACAGATCTGACATTTGTCGACGTTGGCAACCAGAGTACTCGACAACTTCCAGGAGACGGTTCTGGTGAAGGTACCTCTGTCATCAATTTCGACAAGCACATGAAGACGGCCAAGATCATTGGTCAATTTCAACGATTCCAAGTACCTTACAAGCTCGCGGCGATACCGGAGATGCAGGACTGGATGAACTCACAGATCCAGCGCATGCGGTCAAGTGACCAGGCCAACGTTCAGAGCTATTACCGTCGCTCGCTCTTGCTCGAGCCGAGAGAAACCCAGAACTCCAAGCTAAGCCCTGGGGACAGTGGCGCGAGCATCTTCTCGAATGACAAGAAGGAAGGGTTTGATTTATGGGCAAGCTTCTCTTTCAAGAGGCCATCACACCAGCGACAACCGAGCAACACCTCATAACCTCATCACACCACATCACCAACAATCACGACTGATTGTTCCGCCTTTGTATCTATTCCCACATCATGAATTGATTTCAGCGTTTTTGGAGCTTTTGCTTGGATACCACTTGCGGAATGAAGGCTCCCTTTTACGCCCGTTTTGATTTTCTGCTTTTCCCGCAACATTGTACGGCTACTACACGACTGGCGATACCTCTACTGGATTGGATTGGAGCTTTGGCGATTGCGGAGCAGATTGTTTTTTCAGGAACTGGGGCAGATTCAAACCTTTTACGGCCCCCGTCTTTTCACGCGTTCCGACGGCTCCACGTTGAGTGCCCCTTTAACGATTTTCCTTTTTTTCTCCCGGAGTCGTCTGTTTTTGGATACCAATACCTCTTTAGCGAAAACGGAAAGAACTAGAAGAGCCGCGAGGGCATACTACAATATGTATTGTGTAATTGTGAAAAAAGGGGGACATTGTTCTTTTCGGCTCGAAGACAAAAATTGGCGAGGGAGCGGGCTCGCTGCCTGCGATTTGGGAGGAAAAGTTTGGATAAAAGAAAAGTCGCTTTGGGCGTTCTTTTCTGCGCTGGGGGGATGAGATTGTCGGAATTGTCAAGGAAAAGGGAAATACAATTGTACATACTGTGATGACTGGAATAAGAAATTTTGAGAGATTTCAAACAACGTTTTGGTCTTGCTATGTCCTGTGATCGATGCGACGATGTCGTACTGAAGAATGCAATTATGCACACGGAGTAGTAGCGCCTATCCTCAAGGGTGACTTTGTGCGCGAGTTCTTACTAAAGCACCTCTACCGTCGACTGGCCTGGCCTTCTAACGATCGAAAAGCGAACAAGGTAGCTTACTATAAAGATGAATCTCCCAAAAGTCATTCGCTGTTTATTACGGGCCTGCGAGATTCATAATTAGCAGTTGGCGGGGGTGCTTCGCTTGCATCCAATGTTTCCATGTTTTGCATCTTCCGTGGCTTGCAGAGCTGCTATCTAGAGATCGCAATAGGTATCATACGGATTAGTGCTTTATTGTGCATCGCGTCGCCAACTCTTCAATAAGAAAAACAGAGAGGGTTTTGAGTATTCTTGCAAAGGGGCCAGAGAAGTGTGTTATGAGAAGTGTGTTATGAGAAGTGTGTTATGAGAAGTGTGTTATGAGAAGTGTGTTATGAGAATTGTGTTATGAGAAGTATATTGTAAGAAGTGTATTATGAGAAGTATGTTATGAGAAGTGTGTTATAAGAAGTATATCCAGAGGTATTGTTGAAAACTGCGGCCGCGCTGGTGACCGGGGGTTCTTCCCTTTTATGGCTTAGCGCAGCACCGCCTTTGGGATTAGTACGAAAACCGCGTTGTTTACAACGCGTCTTCCCAGACTTGCAGCGAACGGATAGACAACGCACGACGAAGAGTTCATAGAGGCCATTGGAGTATTCGGATATCCAATATGACTATACAACTTCCTTCGGTAAGTTTAATTCTCTTCACATAGCCTCCATCCGCTAACCCTCGTCCAGTCTCAGCAGGTACCGCTGCCAGTAAACTTACCATTCCGCATAATATCGAAGACAATTGGACAAGGAGCCTATGCTTCGTACGTGTCAATCTAACCGTGCGCTTTGAAGTACTTCTTAAATGCAACAATTGAAAGTCTGACCTACTTCTACTATTTAGAATCCGCAAAGCTATCCCACTCAATACCTCGAAACCAGTCATCGCCATCAAATTCATCAACAAAGAGCACGCCTACGCGCACTCACGCCTACGTCCGAAACAAATCCAGACCGAGCTAGTCCTGCACCAGCACCTCGGAAAGCACCAGAACATCATCCGCTATATCGCGCATGGCGACGATCCACTATGGATATGGATTGGAATGGAACTTGCAGAGGGTGGCGACCTCTTCGACAAGATTGAGGCAGATGTCGGTGTGGGCGAGGACATAGCGCACTTTTACTTCACACAGCTGATCAGCGCGGTGTCATACATGCATTCGAAGGGCGTGGCGCATCGGGACATCAAGCCAGAGAATATACTGCTGAGTGGCGAGGGGAACTTGAAGATTGCGGACTTTGGGCTTGCGGCGCTATTTGTGCGGGATGGGAAGAAGAGGCTATGTAACACGGTATGCGGAAGTCCACCGTACATTGCCCCAGAAATTGTGGCCGGGAAGCGGAGCAAGAGACAGGACTTGCTAGAGACGGGCTATGCGGCAAACATTGCAGACGTCTGGTCTTGTGGAGTGGTTCTGTTTGTGTTACTTGTGGGAAACACGCCATGGGACGAGCCGACGAGGCGGAGCTATGAGTTCTGCGAATACCAGGACAATAATGGCAGGACGACAGACGAGCTGTGGACGAAGATACCGCAGGACATGCTGTCGCTGCTGAGAGGCATGCTGAAGCTCGATCCGAAGGGGCGCTTTACGCTTGACGAAGTCCGCACACATCCCTGGTTCACTCGACGGAATCCTCACCTCAGTTCCTCTGGCACCGCTGCAAATCCAATAGTCCTCGCGACCCAGATGCTCGAATCGCTCAAGATTGATCTGAACGCACGAATCACGCCTTCCCAGCTCGCTGCAGCATCTGATCCAGACGCTATGGATATCGACTCCGGACCCGCTCTTCGCTCTCGCTTCTCGTCCACTCAACCTGAGACGCCAGTAGCAGAAACAATCTTCGACTGGGAGCGCCCTCCGCGACATCCTGCTGCTGACGGAATTTCAGCAAGCCAGCCAACCTATCCACAAACTCAAGTCTCCTCCGCCACATTGGACCGTCTCGGTGAAGACCCGTCATTCTCACAATTCTCTCAGACGCCTGCAGTGCCGATGTCTCTCACGCAAGCAGCTCGTCACTTCGGCGACATCGTCCCATCGCACAGTTTGGCACGCTTCCTTTCACCTCTTTCCTTCTCATTGCTGCTGCAGTTGCTCGTGGAGGCTCTGCATCGCCTCGGCATACCAGCACGGGCAATACAAGAGCAGGGGAGAGAAGACGCATGGTGGATTCGTGTGCAGACTATCGATGGACGACAGCAGCCGTTAAGCGGGACTGTGTTCGTGGAGCGCTATGATGGAGAGATGCTAGAGGTACGATTTGTGAAAGCGAAGGGAGATCCGCTTGAGTGGCGGCGGTTCTTCAAGAAGGTTGTTGTTCTATGTAAGGACGGCATCATGCTTCCGAGCTGAGCAGGGCTCCGGTTTTCATGCTCGTATGTGTCTTGCTTATGTTGGCAACATATGCTTGTGTGGTCAAACATGCATATGGCAACGAGTCGGATTGACATAGATTCGGGTTGTCACTGCACAAACGATGTAGTTTTAGGAAATAGACTCATATATCAAGCCACGTGAATGCGAAATCCAACTAGACATCGATATGTATTTTGATACTCTTGCCAATATCGATTGAACAACTTAGAAAGATTTTTATATGTGCTAAAGCAAGCGCCAAATTGAATGTTTCGACTATTCGACCTAAAAGTCGCAGGATATGGCCAGTAACTCGACTTAAGTGGGAAATTATAAGCCGAAGGTTTATGAGATTTTCCATTATTAGGTAGACCCCTCCGGAGGCTGTAGATTGGTAAAGCCCCTAAAAATCTAATAAGCCAAGAGCCACCAAGAGAATAGAGAAATTGAAAGAGGGCCAAACTCTTCATCCAAGATGCCTCCGTCACATCCTCCCGGTTCACGTTCAGTGGCAGGGAGAATAGCTTGTTACTGACAGTCGGACCAACGGCGATCAACAAAGTCAGGATGATTCATATCATTTGGTTGATGAACATGTAAATTCCCAGGAAAGGTCTGAGCATGGTGACTGACCCTAGGGCGCTGAGCGGCTTGAGTCCGGTGAATGGGCGAAACTCTCGGGAATGATTGAGGTTGCTGACCAGGATATTGATGCAGAACAGGCGGGGGTAGTTGCACAGGTGGAATGTACTGAGCAGATGCCGCTTGTTGAGTATTTGGAGGTTGTTGTGACGAAGTACGTTGCTGATTGGAGGGAGCCCGCGAGATGGAAGCTCGCTGATCGAGGTGGCTTTGCTGGAGAGATGGACGGACGAGAGATGGTTGAGAGCTAGGAGTGAGCGGAGCATATTGAGCAGGCCGTGATGGCTGAGTAGACTGATAGCCATGAGTACCTTGAGGGTACTCAGCGTAATGAGTAGATGAGGGAACAGAAGAGCTACGAGAATTTCCAGATTGCTGGAACAGTCCATTCCGGTCTACGGAGGACGTCGACGGAAGACGCTGAGGTGGTTGAGCATTTCGAGTAGACGAGCTATATTGTAAGGATGCAGGGTACGAATGCTGCCGAGGACGCCCATTTTGTTCTGGGATGTGATTTTGAAACCAGCTTGACGGGTGCTGTTGAGGATTTGGACCATTTGAAAAGGCCTGATTCTGATTATCATGTGGACTCACTGAAGAAGCTGGAGAATAACCAGAATGCTGTTGCAAGCGACTATGCTCCTGATTACTGCGTGGAGAAGTGTTTAATGACAGCCGTGGAGGCTGTTGAGTGTATCGATATGCCGCGAGGGAGGAACCATGTCCTGGAACTGGGGACTGCCACTGCTGATGAGGACCAGGGCCGGGTCCTTGCTCAGGAGGAAAGCGATCCGTCTGAGCGTAGTGTTGGGTCCTTGCAGCTCTTGCCGGATTCTCGCTATGCGAAGCATGTTGTACATTAACAGGTTCCTGTGTAGGCAAGGGTCGGGATAGATAATCAGGAGGTCGTTGGGAATGCAGAAACTGATGAGAGTTTTGAGGATAATGGAGGTCTTGAGGCACCCCGATATCGTTTGCGTGGAAATTGTTCGGCAGCGGAGGCTGACTGGCGTCTGACCGGCGCTGGGGGCGTCCAGGAGTTGGCTTGACCTCACGCTTTGAGCCATGGCTCTCAATTCTTCCTCCCGCTTGCGTTGATTGCGTTCCCTCCGCACCGCAAAGTCTGAGAGGTTCGCTTTCTGTTCTACAATGAATATGTCAATATACAGGTTCAATGCGCGTCATACACGTTGAAATTGTCTCACTCACTTCGCGAGAGTGTACTGGTGAGGGATCCAAATTTTTTGCCAGGCGTGTTGAATGTGATTAATCCTCGCTTTACGCATTCGCAGATCCCGATAATCATATCGTACGGCATTTCGTCGATGACAAAAAACGTCGACTGGAAGACGTGATCTGAGTTGTGGAACAGCCACTCGAGCTCGATCTTGTCGCGGACGGTGATTCTGGTTCCATCACCGAGTGTGATCGGAATGGCTCTCCTGCTGAGTTTTGTCTTGTGGTCGAGACAGCATCGCTCTAACGTCTCGCGCGTGACGAAGTTATAATCTGCTCCAGTGTCCATTCGAGACTTCGCGGTTCTCGATTTGCCTCCCACCTGGATATTGACGATTCGGGCGACTTGCCTGAGCATTTTTCGCAGGGCCCGCCCCCTTTTCGAATGGGATCGGTTCCCATTCCCAGAAAATGCCATCAAGAACTGCTCTTTCTTTTCCTTGATCGTCATTCTCTTAAAGAAAGACCCCGCAGCATCGCCGAGCATTGGGCTGATATGCCCATTACCGTCGCTGCTCGTGTCGCTCGTGTCACTGTCGCTGCTATTGTCGCTGACAGACTCATCATCTTCACCGTCATCAAAGTCATCGTCTGTGTCAAAATCTAGGTCGAAAAAATCATCGAATTCCATTCTCGAACAAGCACACTCTCTTGCTCTTATGTTCAACTGAAATGAGTCCTACACTATTCGGTCGAGCTTGTGACGATAAAGTGTCAGAATATCTCAGCCTCTCAAACGAGACAAGGCTTTCGATATCGCTAACCTCTAATGACTCGCTGGTTTCATCTTAACACCTCTTCGAGGATTTCAGATATATCACGATGAGAGCCCAAGGCTTATAGACATAGCCATCCCCTCAAGGCTGCGGCAGGGCGCCGACCTCTGAAGCGGCTGCTTGCAGCGCCCCTGCCTGTAAAATCCCAATCGATGCCACAGCTTGACCTCCTTTACGATACTCTCGGCGGTGTAGCTTCCGAATTCGTCACACCGGCTCTGTATACAAGTTCCGCAGCCGACGCAACCCCTGTGATCAAAAAACTGTCCAATAATGAGCATGAGGTTTTCTGCACTCTCACAGAAAGCCCTAGCTCGAGGACCTGTCCTTCACGTCTTGCCCTCTCCGGGCGCAAATGTCAACCTTGCGTGATGAGTACACAGCCTTGCAAGCCTGGCATAGGAGCTAACTATATATGCTATATTGTGCGTTAAGGCCCCCATTATACGGTTGGATTGGAATTTACGCAGCAATTATGGATGCCACAGTTGTTGATGCAGACGATAATGTTGACAATGGGCAGACTGGCTATCCAGGTCTCGCAGAGCTTATGGGCAAATATCGAGATTTGAATATATTCAGCAGGTTCGCGACGCTCAATGCACGAAATCTCATCTATATGCAGGCGGAGATCTTATACCTCGAGCGAGAACTGAAAGTCATCACTTGGGTGAAGCACAAATCCCCTCTTGATGCTGACCGGGCGTACGAACGAGAGGCTAGCACACTAATAAGCTCTATGGAGAACGAGGACTCGCAATGGAACATCGTCCTCAAGATCAGGGAAAAGTTGAAAGAGTACAGTGAGTTGCCTCACTCTGGGCCGTTTGGAGCAAATATTGACCCTTTACTCAGACCGTGCACTTCTACTGCAATCAAAAATAAATCATCTTCCTCGTGCGAGACGGCGAAATCTTAAGATTTTACAGCAGACGCTTTTGAGTCATAACCAACCCGATACTGAATTCGACGAGTGGACCGAAATTTGGGATGCGGAACGAATTTCGGATCTAATTTCATTAGCGCCACGGTCGGACTTGGATTGGTTTTCGCGTTTGATCGAATGCACGTTACTGCCTTAGTTGATGGAGAAGTCCTATCGCAGGCTTAAGGTATTCCCTAAGATGAGTGTGGTTAGTGCTAATGCGACTGCTAATTTGAATCAGCGAGTGTTTAAGCACGATGCACCACTGATCGAGACGAAAGAGGAGTATTATCATGCCATTTCGAAAGCCTTCAGCGTGGTTTTGTCAGCGGCAATCATCTCAGCGACGGTGCTGGCCTTGTACTATATCCCATCTCTTCACCTCCGCGTCCTGTCCATCGTCCCATTCACTCTCTTATTCGCGACAGCCGTAGCGGTATTTACAACTGCTCGATCCGCGGAAATCTTTGGAGCAACAGCAGCGTTAGTATAATGACTCGTCTGCATTAAACTTCAGCTCACCATGAACAGATATGCCGCAGTGTCAGTGGTTTTTGTCGGAAGCACTAGTATCATGTGATGGCAGAACCATCCGGCGTATTAGAACTTCAATGACGAGGAAATGGGTTGTTTGGATGCATGCAACGTCATTTGGCAACGGAGAGTCGAGGAAGTGGAAGCTGTAAATGCACGCTCATTTGCAAAGGCTGAATGGACAGCCAGAACGGACAAACGGGCTCACCGGAGTCGCAACCTATTGATGTCAGCCTCACGGGGCGTATATTTTCACAAGATTAAAGCATCCTTTGCCTGCCAAGCACTAACTGTGGACTTAGCTTTCTGTTGTGTAACCCAGATATGCATCCACGGCACCTTCTACCCAATGAACTTTTTGCGGCTGCTGAGCGAAATCCCCAAAGTTAAGCGAGGCTGCAGGGAATGTTTACTGGACCGCTGACTCTGATCAATCATTTTTTATACTCCCCCTCCGAACAAAATCAGTTGCCTTTGTAACGGGACCTCGACTCCATTAGAGCTTCACCGATATTCTGCAGTGCACATTGGCGATACTCAGATTACGTCCTCTCGCACATGCTTGCATACAATGCAGGCAATTGGATCGATGGTGCAGAAATGTTTGCCTTGTTTCTCAAGGCTGAATGATGCGAGTCGACTGCTCGTGATTTACTTCATGGACGTCTCTATGTTGAGAGTTAGAAATTCCATCCCTCATCTGGTATCTCTGGACTGCCGTACTAGCAACCAAACCAACAAATGAGAGCTTGAAATAAAACTTAATTTGGTCGCGGATGAATGAACATAAAAAATGAATCTTGCCAATTTCTTCGAGGTACTTGCTATTGCGGCCTCTCATTACGATTTATGCGCCCCAAACACTCGCAGTGTTCGATTTCTTTCCTTTTTACCGTCTTCACGTGGGGCGACTGACGACTGCTGATAATAGGGCGGTGGGCTCAAATCACATTACAATATTGCGAGGGCAGTGTACACCACGCTCGGGTGTTTCACTCAAGCGCATGAACTGTACAAGAGGGTAAAGCAAGGCAAGGCTGATCGGGAGCGGAACAAGGAGTCGTCCAAGTCCAGATCAAGGAGCACCGAAGATCGAAAGAATGGCAGGAGAAGGAACCAAGACTACGATGAACCGAGAAGCATTGTGGTCGTAAGCCCTCTCGGGAGGACACTGCAGGAATCCGAAGCGGCGATCTACTCCGCCTATGGGAACCACAGAAGACTGGGAGATCGATTTGAGATAGGAGACAGTATCGGATATACCGAGCTACTGGAGCAGAAGGTGCGGTTTCAGCAAAACGTTATCAAAATCCTCCAAGATGCGGCGGCTAGCGGAAGGAGCTCATATGGCCAGATCGACACGGCCGCTCTCGCCAGAGCATCCGAAATAGCGCGTGAAGGCTCGATAGAAGCGCTCAATCGTCAATACTACCGTCTGCTCGATCCAGGCCCCCGGACGAGAGCTATTCTCGCTCCACCATCCAGTTATGGCGACATTCCTTCACGCTCTCACTCATCATCGACGCGAGGTGCAGGAAGTGAATATCTTTCGGAGGCCTCACGTTATCCTCCAAGCAATCGGACCTTACTATTTTGTCCACATGGCAGCATGCTGCAACAAAGCTTTGACGCAGCCGTGATAGATCTGTTCGCATCTCATGGCTCTCACAGATGTGACGAATGCAATGCCGTGATCAGGATGGAGCCCAACGCAGCGTTGCGGATCTGCACGTCAGGCCGTAATGAGGGATACGAAAGGCGAAAGTTCCATATCCTCACCAAATTCTTTCTGAAGTGTCATCGGCCATGCAGCGAATTCGCATGTGCCCTTTGCTGCCGGATATATGGGGTCATCACGATTCGTCCTGATGAAGAGAGCCTGGCGCGACACCTCCGGGATCACAGTTCGCAGGAGCTTAGTGGAGATATCGATATTGAGGAGCTTTCTTGATATGAGGAAGGCTGTTGAAGTGATATGGCATGACTCAAGCTTGGCTGTACATTTTTCGTTCCATGCTAAAGAAAGCAACGAAAACAGGGATCTGAAGCATAGCTAGTGATGCCAATCTCGAAATATGAGATCACAGAGCTGAACATGATGATGAAACCTTGCTAACATCTGAGGTGTAACGTAGGATCTCAGGTGCGTTGTACGGAGAACGTACATACACATCCTCCGTGTAACATTCCGGCTCCTTCATTCGCAAGGCCAACGTACGGACGCCGTTGAATTGCAAGACAATTGGAAGATATCGAGTCCTCAGTTGGCCTAGAAAGTTGATTGGTTATTCATCGGGATAGAGAGAATCCATCTCAAGCAGCGGGGCTGCAGTTGGAAGAGCGCAATGGGCTCCGAGACACCCTTCTTAGCGCGCGTATGTGACATGTCCATGCTGTCCTCCCCCACGCATGGCTCGTATGGAACAGTGCGGGTGTCTGGGGTCAGAGTGCGGAGAAGGCGGAGGGGGAGCGAATCGGAGGCACTGCAATGTGGGTGAGTCAGGGTAAGGAGGTCAAAGACGCGTCGCGCGCGGCTGATCGACCGTCATGGGTGTCTCTATAGCCTTTCGACTTCATCTCACCTTTTCGCCTTCGACATGGCGTGTTCTCAGGTGATTGTATCGCAAGTCGCCGACTTTTCACTGCGACGGATGATTAGCTGAGCAGCGGGTTCTCGCCATGAGGCTCTCGGAAGGCCGGCAGCCAATAAGAGCGGCGCAGGTGGGTCGACACGATTCAGGGCGGCACTCCGTGCTCGCTGCCTGTGACGAGATTGACAAGATGTTCCAGTCTGAATTTCTTACAAACTTCCAAATCTTTTTCTTCGCCTCGACCGTTGCTTCTTCACCCACCCCTTCAATTGCCTACTTACAGTCTCTACCACTCTGGTTTTCCACCTTTCAATTTTCTCCCGAGCTCAAGCTCTTGACAATCTCTGCGGACTATCGTAAGCAGCAAACGCATATCGCCTCCTTATCACCGATAGCGTATCGAACGCTCCCACCCAACAATGGCCACCGTAGCTAGGAACTTCACGCGCAGCGCGTTCCGCTCGACGCCCTCTACGTTTCGAACTACAGCAGCACGTAGAACCTTCGTCAATGTCCCTCGCCAGACTCTCCGCCAAAGCTTCCGCCGTGGCTTCGCCGATGAAGCTGCCCCAAAGGCAGCAAAGGCAGAGTCCACTCCTCCTCCTCCGCCACCACCGCCAAAGTCAGGCCTAGGCTCCAGCAGTATCATCCTAGGAGTAGGCTTCGTCACGGCCCTCGCAGGAGGCTACTATGTCTACATGATAAACAACGCTACTGGCGCGAACGATAAGGCCGGTGCAAGCGGCAATTTCCAGCCCACCTTCGAGGACTACCAGAAAGTCTACAACACCATCGCGAAGGCTCTGGAGGAAAATGACGACTATGACGACGGCTCCTACGGCCCCGTGCTCCTCCGTCTCGGCTGGCACTCCTCCGGCACCTACGACAAGGAGACCGGTACGGGCGGCTCCAACGGCGCAACGATGCGCTTCGACCCCGAAAGCGAACACGGTGCCAACGCCGGCTTGAAAGTTGCCCGCGACTTCTGCGAGCCGATCAAGCAACAGTACCCATGGATCTCATATGGCGACCTGTGGACACTCGGCGCCGTCTGTGCGATCCAGGAGATGCAAGGACCAATAATCCCATGGCGCCCCGGCCGCCAGGACCGCGACGTGTCGTTCTGCACGCCAGACGGCCGTCTCCCCGATGCTGCGCAGGAGCAGAAGCATGTGCGCAACATCTTCTACCGCATGGGCTTCAACGACCAAGAGATCACCGCTTTAATCGGCGCTCACGCGCTGGGCAGATGCCACGCGGACCGCAGCGGCTTCGATGGCCCGTGGACGTTCAGTCCCACGGTGGTGACGAACGACTTCTACAACCTGCTGCTGAACGAGAAGTGGGCGTGGCGAAAGTGGGACGGCCCGAAGCAGTACGAGGACGTGAAGACGAAGTCTCTGATGATGCTCCCGGCGGATATGGCGTTTGTCAAGGATAAGAAGTTTAGGGAGTATGTGGGGAAGTACG
Organism: Rhizodiscina lignyota; assembly: GCA_010015805.1. Lineage (NCBI taxonomy): Eukaryota > Fungi > Ascomycota > Dothideomycetes > Aulographales > Rhizodiscinaceae > Rhizodiscina > Rhizodiscina lignyota. The sequence continues at coordinate 2,456,297 of ML978124.1, forward strand.
CGAAGGATAATGATCTGTGGTTCAAGGACTTTTCTGCTGCGGTTACGAAGTTGTTTGAGTTGGGTGTGCCGTTCACGAGTGGCGAGGAGAGCAGGATGAGGTTTAAGCCCACGATTGAGTCTTAAGCGCAGGAGATGATGGACCGTAGTAGAGGGTTTGATTGCTTCTGTGTTTTCTCGCAAATGACTTCTGACTCCCTCTTTCCCCTCAAATTTCCTTTTTGCATGAGCATACCATAGAGCTGATATCCTAGATTATAGCATAGCATAGAACTTCCTTTCTCTTCTCCCTTTTTGTTTCAGCAAACAGGCGTAATTCTCTTTTTCAACAGATCTTGGAAGTGAATTATTCGGCCTGCCTGAATTCAACTGCATGTAGTTACTTGGCTCAGACCATTTCAGCTATAGATACAGCAATCTGATCTTCAGTGATCTCTCGAAACACTCCATATTCGCCGTGATTGAAGAGCCACATCAGCAAATCGATGTCCGTCCACAGTTGTATCACTTCTCACGTTCCATCGCCTCCGTATCAATCCACAACGCCTTCTTAGCTTGCAGCATCCCATCCTTCTTCGCCTTCTCCTCGGCATCGACTCGAACTGTTGCATCTTTGACCAGTTCATCCACCCAGGCCCTCACTTCCTCCAGGAACTTCTCTTTCTCTGCCGTATCATCTTCCGCCTCTGCGCCGTCCTTCCTATCCGGGTCAACGATCGCTTGTCCTACTTGTGCAACCTCCCCGCAAATATCCTCCCATTCTTTCTTGAACGATGCAAGAGAGGTCTCCGTGTCCATGATGAGCTCAGCAAAATCCGAGAATGATTTGCCCAGGGTAGTCTCGTACGGCTCTTTTCTTGCCTCATTATCAGAGTCTCCGAGCTCGGCCGAAGAATCGATATTACTTGACTTTGGCACGATTCGAAGTACCTCGTCGCCGATTGGGCGGTGAAGATACATTTGACGCCTGACCAAAGCATCGATGTTCGTCTCGTCGTCTCCATCGACGGACCGTGCTGTTATCTTGTCTATAAACGGGTCATTATTCTTATCTTGCTCCTGTTGTCCTGTCTCGCCACGTAGACCAGCGAGGAGGGCAGCCTCGGCCTCATCGAGCGCACTGGCTGCTGAGGCGAGGACGCCATCGCGGTATTCGACGAGCGCATCTGTTCACAGTCAGAAAACTGACAGGTTATAGTGACAGAAAGTGAGACACTCACCAACCCATTTTGCTGCGAGCAGATACTTCTCCTTACCTCGACGCGTCTCTTTGGAGGAGCTCGACTTTGAGTTGCGCGCGCCTGCACTACGATGCGTTTTGCTTTTCGTCATATTAGTAGAAGCCCCAGTACCCTTTCGAGAGGAACAAGATGAATATGGCGAAGCATACGGTTGTGGGCCCACTCGACGAACGGTGAGGATTTTATGGACGATGAGGGTGAAGATCGTGATGTATAAAACGGTGAAAAACATGGCACCGAGAGGAGTGACAGATCAGATGAGGCAGAGTAAGGCGAGAAGAGTGAGTTAATAGGAGAAGATTGAGGTTGTTGAAGTTGTGATGAACGGGTGTGTTGAACTTAATACAGTGACAACTGAACTCGTCGTCCCACGTGCAGCTTCATCGCAGCTTTTGTCATAGGCTCTGCAAAGTACCCAAGGATCTGTCTCTCAATACAGTTACATATTATATACTCTTTAAGCTTCTACCACAACCTTCTTCTCTGCCAGCAACTTGGCTAATGACCCATCCTGATGCATCGACATCAAAATATCGCAACCTCCAACAAACTCGCCATCTACATATAGCTGCGGTATCGTCGGCCAGTCCGAAAACTTCTTGATCCCTGTCATCTCATCAGTATTTGTTCGCAGCTTCCCTTACTGCTGTTGTGTATTGCCTACCTTGACGGAGCTCCTGATCCTCTAGCACATTGAACGCCGCAAATTTCGCTGGATCCACACCCTGCATGCCCAAAATTTGCACGCTCGCCCGTGAGAACCCGCATTGTGGCATCTCTGGTGTGCCTTTCATGAAGAGCACAACGGGCTTCTCCTTCACTGCCTTGGCGATCCCTGCCATCACCTCATCGTCCCGCGCCTTGTCCGTTGCGGTGTCTGCGCCCAGGTCGGTCGATGGCGCAGCTGTGGATGAGGATTTGGGAGGATTGGGAGTCGCGTCGGCTTGCGTAGTGGAGTATCGTAGGGATCGAGTGTAGGAGAGGCATCGTGATTGTGTCGCGAGGCGGAGAGCTGGTGATGGGCGTGCTCGTGCTGGTTGAGTCGCGAGTCTGGCAGGTTGAGCGGAGCGAGCTACTCTTCGTACAGCCTTTTGCCGTTGTTAGCTCTCCAATACACAAACGAAAGCTTTGAAACTGAATGCATTGTGCTGGCGATGGACCGTTGTCAAAGCTTCAAGAACAGATGGGATGATCGAGCACATACCGACGCCACCACAGGCCGAGAAAGCATTTTGTTGATGACAGAGATGGGAAAGGCCAGGTCTGACAATTAAATGGGTAATCTCCGCAATTGCGAAAGGGAGATACTCTGATGATACGTGCGGTCGTTCGAGTAAAGGTGTGTGTGATGGAACGGAGGAGCTCTTTTTCGCCGCATCAATGACATTGCCAGTCTCGACGAGCACATGACTCGTCGAATCACTAATCACTTTTCAATTCGACTTCAATGTACGACGCTGAGATGAATTATAGAAAGAAACCTGTCTTTCCGTATACTAAAGATCTTGCTAAGCATCATAACCTTAAAGCTGGTACAGGAAACTCCTTCACCAGCCCCTGAATGATACTTCACAATATTGTACCTTCCCATGAAAACGCCGGAGATTCTGCTAACAGCCGCAGGGAGATAGATCTCCATCGATGCTGAGATTCAACCCCTTTGCTTTCTGATAAAAGAGACCCATTATCATCAATCAAATGCCCATTCAGAAAGAATCGTATGCCCAACAATTGTTCTGGTTCCGTCAAGGATGACATTCAACCATACCACCAATCGTAGAAGTTGTCATCCTCGTCAGGTACCAAAGGTGAAACCTGAATGGGTCCTCTTTCACCCCAAGATGAATATCCAGACTTGTGCTTCAAAGCCCAACAGATTCGATTATCGCAGACATCTTCAACTTTCACTTGGTCATCCCAGCAAAACTCTTCTGCATAATGGAACTGGCCCATGACTCTCGCTTCAAGCCCATCGCTGTCTCCAACGACCTGTCGAACCAGGTCAACGATCATCTCGGCGAAGTGGGACTTGAAGGCGCAAGATTCACCGTAGCCGCCGTGCAATCTACAACGAAGATAAATTTGGGGCTTTTCAAGGCCCAATAGGACTTGTAGTAGTCCGGTCAGCGCACTAAGATCGAACTTAGCCATGTGCTCATGCTTATCGCGCCAAGGGAAATCGAGGTCGATTTGCATGGTCTCCAAGTTAAAACAGTATGACAAAGCTTTAAGGCCGTCATCGTATGATCTTCCCAGCATACAGTGACTTATGCTGATGTGTTTGATATGGCTGAGTGCCTCATGAGACATAGGGTCGGCCCACAGGCAGCGTCCGACGATGCGCTGTTCGTAAAAATCGAAGATCGTATTGCCGATGACAAGGGGAAACGTTTCGCTTCGAAGCTGCTGGTTTGTATGGACAATTGCTGGAAATAAAGGAGGCGTCCACATAATGACGTTCCAATCCTGGTGGCTCTCCGACCAGCCGTTGTCCCAGCCGTCGTCACTCTTGCTACTCAACGTCCAAGTGACCGGTTTCACATGGATTATTCTAGGGGGAATGAGATAGTCGTACACTCGATTTCGCAACTCCGCTGGCAGTTCCCTGTTACCGATCAATATCCTGACATTCTGGCTGGAGGTTATACTATCTTACAAGAATGGGAAGGTGTACAAGAACGGGAACAAAGAACTTGCGGCTTTGCCCCGTGCCAGAGCCTCCGCATAGCTCCATGTCTTGGCGGATTGAGTTGGTTGCTGTGACTCGCTATGACCATCGGTCTGAATCGAGACACAGGTCTCGTCGAGGGACCTCGAGTCTCGCGATTTCGCCCGGATAGGTGTCGATAAGGATGAGGGTGGTTGTCTTGAATGCTTTCGAGGATCGTTGTCGGGACCACGCGAGGACTTTATGGGCATGCCACCAGCAAGCTATAACACATCAGGACTCCTGCTCCAGAACGATTACCCCAAAGTTTTAGACTTACAGTTGCAGATCTCATAGTCTTCGTCAATCGAGCTGGTTCCCTCATTTCGTATACTGATATCGAAGGATTTCGACCGAAGGTGGCCTCCAGGAATCGGAGGCTGTACACTCAACCGAGATTGGTATGGGTGTTGAGAAGGTAAGGAGAGAGGTATGTGGTGTAAGATGTGGAAAGGAACAAGTAGAAGTTAAAACATATTCATAATTATATACTCAGAAGTCGCTGGGTTGAACAACAGCGCGGTAATGGAAGCTTTCCTAGTGACACAGCGCTGTCACAGAGTGCAGCGTCACGTTCTGTGTAAGCGCCAAAGGATACAACATCAGCATCTATTCGCTTTAGATCGACACAAACTCGCTTATTTGCTTGTTTAATTTGTGAAGCATCGAAGTCGCTCGATGTTTGAGAGCGAGCGATTGCCCGGTGCCATTCAGACCTCGGAACGAGGACATTCCCAGGCAAATACCACTCTGGTTCAAAGCCTTAAAATGTTCAAAAGTTTCGACAATTTGTGATGTTCTAACTAGAACTTTGTGGAATTGATCAGTAGCAGCGGATTTCCAATTGAAAGTGCTTAGCTATTCAAGGGAATGCAAACGTTGAAGCCGAGGATCACCATCTCAAGTGAGACGTGTGTCTGCGAATATAACTTGCTGACTCAAATAATTGCGAAGACACAGAAGAACGGCTTTACATCCGCCGGGGCAGACTGGTCGGCTTTCTCGTGTCACAACTACGCGTATTGTCACGTATGTATATTGTGGAAGAGGAAGGGGTTGAAAATGCACGACTAATAGAAGACAAAAAAAGCAAGAGTTCTTTCGACAACTCTATGGCTTTCATCATTTCATGTAAAGTTGTACAACCCCACATGCATCGACCTGTGATCACCATTGTTCGCATGGAACACCATGTGCTTCCCATCTGCTGCAATGCTCCCACCACCAGGCGCCGTCAGGTTGTCCGTACCAGTCTCCATTATCGTGCCGAGCTTCTGATATGGTCCTTGTACATTTGTTGCCACGGCGCACTTTACATCGTATTCATTCGATGACCAGCAGTTCGACGAGTAGAAGAGATAGTAGTATCCATTCTTCGGTATGATTGAGGGTGCTTCGACTAATGGCCCATCGTCGTCGTCTCGATCGAGTATTAAAATTCCAAGCTCGTCGATGAGCTGAATACCATCACCCCAGACTTTGTGTAGTACGATTGGCGTCGTAACGATGGGCTCAACGAGATTGCCGCAACTGCCACCGTTGCCGACAGCGTTACCATCAACTTTGTATACGACATAGCGCTGGCCGTCGGCATCACGGAAACTAGAGGGATCGATTGCGCCCCCGGTGCTATGCGGACAGAACATCGGTTCGGAATGGGGAATGAACGGTCCGTAGATGGATGGAGATACAGCGGCGCCAATGCAGTGACGCCCGACATTATTTGCGCGTGCGGAGTAATACATTACGAATGATCCGTCATCCTATTTACTTATGAGAAGGTGCAGGAAATTTTTCGGCATGGAGTGAACTCACAACTTGCGAGACGTCTGGTGCCCAGAACTGAGCGCTCGTGGAGTTGACCCAGTCGGGGATGAAAGCCAGAGCATCCCAATCGCTCAAGCTCCAGCTCAGGAAGTCATATGACATCGCCAGCTGGATGTTGTAGGCCGTTCCATCTCTTGTCGTCGATGACGCGAATGAGTACCATACTCCTTCCACATTGATAAGTGAGGGATCCGCGAAGTCTGATGCGACGACAGGATTCGTGCTGATGCTGTCGTATTTGATGACAATGTCTCTGCGCGCCGGTGCAACGACGGATAACGGGAGAAGAGGTATCAAAAGGCGTCGTGCCGCTTTGAGGTGGCGGCGGATGGCCATCGAAAATATGTATGTAACGAGGGAATGAAGAGGCTTCGCAGGATCCCTGGAGTGGGAGAGTGGTGGACTAACAGAATAACGCAAACGTTGAGAAATGGCGAATGAGAGTGAGGAAAGGGAATGTAGAAGTTTCAAAGCGATTCGGGCAGAATAATGGACTCAACAGTCAGATGCTGCGCCTTCCAGAGGAAATCGCATAACAGGAAAGCGGCTACCTCTCGGCGCCGCGTGACGAAGGTCCATTTACCATTGCCATTCCTTGTCCACGTAGGATGGAATGCGTGCGGGGAAGGCGGGATGTATTGTGTTCGTTTGCAAACAAGTGCTGAACCAGGTGGTGTGAAGGTTCGACTCTGTGTGGTGTCTTTAAGGAGAGACGTCAAGCGTGCAAAGCGCTTCGCAGATGTGGGTCTTGGTCGCGCCCACAACGCTGAACGATTTGGATCAGAAAGATAATCTGGAAATGTATTGTGATTGAGCCCCTTTCTCTTTCGCTTGATTGACATCGACCCTCTGTCCGTCAATGATAGAGGGATAATTAAAACTGATTACCAATCGAGCGAAGAGAGGTGTTCCCGCCTCTAGCAGGTGCGATTGTCCAGAAAATTTCGAGTGCCTAAAGCATTGAGATTTGGAAACAAGATTGTCGAATGGACATCAGTTGATTCATTTGTCGCTACTTCCTGTTTTGAGGCGGCGTCGGGGGAATAACAGAAACTCGTCCATTTCCTCCGGACATTGTTGGTATTTAGTAGTGTTATCTACCAGATATCATCGGAAATAGTAGCACCAATGTGTCTCTACAGCCGTATGGAATATTGGACAGAGCTGTGGACATCAGCGCAAGAATTACAGCGACTACAAGCCTCATGGATTCATTGGAAAGCCTGACACCATATGCGCGCCAGTATCGCATCCACTGCACAATATCAGGATGCTCTCACTCATTACCGTGGGAAATAGATACGAGAAATGTACGGAGTCATTGAACTGACTTGATTGGAGAAATTTAAGTGAACATCTTCCACGATTGCCGAGCCCGTCTAAGGCCATCGTGCAAATCGCATGTGAATCTAGGGTAGCCTCCAGAAAACAGAGATTGAACCAAAAAGAGATTCGTCCTTAATTCATGGAATGAAAGAATCCGTGAATCAGGCGATCACTTGGAGGTTCCTACGCCGTCTTTCCGGTCTTCCTTACTGCGAGACTTCTCAAGATCCTTCGTGAACTCCTGGAACATTGCGCTTATGTCCGTCTTGTCGTTCTTCTCCGTAATGAGTCCCTTGAGCCACTTGTTTTCCATCTCCAGCTGCTGGACACGGTTCTCAAGAATGTTAACCTTCTCGGTCATCTCCTTTGACGTCTTCTCGAGCGCCTGCTCGCGCTGCTTCTTCTTGATGCGGAAGCGAGCGCTTGCAGCCGTGTTCCTGCGGCGCTTGTCCTCCTCCGCTGCGAGCCTGGAAGCCTCCTCCATGACCTGAGCACCGTTGGGATCGCCCATGTAGTCCAGCTTACGCTTGTCACCAGATTGAGGACCGAGCGCGCGACTGGTTGGGGACGTAGCGGTAGGAGAAGCGTGCTGGAGGGGTCCGCTGTGGGGCATAGCAGGCTTGATGTCAGGATTGTGCCCATCGGCAAAGTTGGGAGCGAAATGGAAGTCGGGAAATTGGAAGTCCGCTGTAGACTGCGAGTTAGAAAAAAAGTTTCCTGTCGGAAGTCGAGATCACTTACCTTTACCCATAGTGGAAGAGGACGGCGAAGTCTCATAGGATGACTCTTGCTGCCTCTTGAGACGAGCTTCAGCCGAGTCGAAATCAGAAGGTTGCGCCATGCGAGTGACTTCTCCCAAGTCAAAGTCGAAGAAGTCAGTGTTGGTGAACAAGGCCATGTCGTTGTCCAGGCCGGCAAACTCGTCCTGGTTCTGCGCAGCGGGATCTTGAGCCGACGGAATAGTATTCAGGTCGGCCAAATATTGAGACACATTTGGTGCCCTGCGACCGCCACTGTAAGTTGTCATGACGGTGCGCACCCGTGGGAAGAGAGAACCGTCTTCCCTCGTCGCGATTCAGCTGCTCTCTTCCTGTGTTTCGCGATGAATATTTTTGGGTGGCGACGGAATGAAGGCCGGAGATATTAGGGACAACGGCAACACAATTATCGTGAGATGAGCGGTCGAAGGGGTTGATTCTATGTTGACGGTGAGGTGTAAAGTTGAAATTTGTTTGAATATGACGCTTATAGGATCGAAGTGCCCGAGGCAATAGGGCGTAGTTGACGTCGAGATTACTCTGACGATCAGATCGTTGATGACAAACTCGTTGGTGGGTGGTGTCCCGCGTCTGCCGGCGAACAAAGCCCTGCCAAGCGGCGTCGAACGGGCGGCCGCGGCTCCTTGATGCCTCGAGGTGTCAATAAGAACCACCTGATACCGATTGATCAGAGGTAGGATGTGTAGAGGAAGACTGTGCAGGAGTGAGAGAGATTCACTTGGCTCGTTGTTGAGGCTCGCTGGAGTGAGTCGCGCGATTCCACGGAGCGGGGCAATTGGGAATGGCGCAATTCTGGGGTTTTCCATCAGACAAACACTCTTTCCTCTTTGAGCAGTGCGATCCGAGTTTGCACGTGCAATCTCGGACATTTCTCGCTTGCGCGGCCCGGATTTCCTGACCCGGCCTCAGGGCTTCAGATCACGGAGCAAGGTTTTTCCGATCTATTCCCGAAGACGGAGGATTCCGAACCTATCCCTATGAGTATCACGTGATCCGCGCATCCCATCGCGTGGCTCGGCAATAAGCGCGTGTTTACGCGTGTCAACAATGATATTTTAACATCACGGACTCGATACCACCCTTGAACAGAGCCATTGACGACCAACTATGGCTCCAAGAGCTCGCCTTTCAGTTCCTACGAATGCTGCGCTTTCCCACAGCCATCGACTGTCGCCGTCAAACCGCGATGTTTACAAGGCCCTTTCGCGACTGTCGCGTCCTTCATTGCTATCACTAGCATTAGAATGGCTCTCAGATTCGAATCTCCAACACTGCCTCCCATACACCCTTGCCGATGAAGACCAAGATGATGCAGACGACGAAGATGCGCCTTATTCGGCGGCGCAGAGCATTGAAGAGCTGACGGAAATATACGAGGAACTGCGTGGTCGCAAAGATAGCAAGAGAGAGATCATAGACCGCATAATGGAAGGCGACTGGCGGCGCGGAATCTCATTATATCAGCTAGCAATGGCAGAGACACGATACGTCATGGAGCACCAATCGTCACAAAAGTGGCACGCACTGCGCCTCACAAGTATCCGCGACGATGACAGCGGGCACGACACAGAGAAGCGAGAGGAAGAAGAGCTGCCTCGATTCCGCCAACAGACTTTCCTCCAGAACTTACAGCGCGAAATCGGCCCATTTGCAAAAGCACATCACTATTTCATGAGAGATGAAGAGCTCCGCATCTCATTGCTGCGCGTTCAACTGTACGATCTGCCGTATAACAGTTCTCAAGCATTACAAGATGTTGCTTTAGCGAAACGTGGACCGTCGGAAGGAGCAAAGAGCGTATATGCTGTGTTCCCTGATGCTACGGCATATGTCTATGTATCTCTTGGATCATCCTCGAACCAACCTGGAACGGATGGGAAGAGCTTACAACGGATCGTCATTGACGTAAGAACCCGATTGGATATTTCCTTCTCTTGCTGATACATCTTAGGCAATTCCAAAGGCTCTCTCGCGACCACAAGCAAGATACACATTGAAAACGACTGCTCTATCTGCCAAGTCTCTGCCGTCTCTTCTAGCGCTGAGAGGTTCTGGAAGAAGTAACACGGCATCTGGAGGATGGAGCATATTCGTCGAGGACAGTAAAGGATCAAACGCGCTGGACTATGCGGAGTCGGCAAGCAACGACATTTTGACGCCAGCAGACAACAAAGAGAACATGCAGCACGGAGAAAAGCGCAGGCTTGAGACTATTGGCGAGACAAACGACGTTCAGAATCGAAAACGATGGAAACGAATAGCAGAAGGAAGATTCGGACGCCCAGGCCTAGAATGTGATGGACATGGCATTGAGCGCTTCGAAGTTCGTATCGATGACGCCTTTCCAAAGTCTGACGATGGAAAGACCATTGTCTCGCGCAAACGCGACCAACCAGAAGATAGAATTGATGGTTCTCACCAGAAGGTGGTGACAAAAACATCGTCAAAGTCGGGACGCAAGAAGCGCCCTTCGCTGTTGGACAAGACGCAGAATGACGAAATGGACGAATCGCGTGAGGCCAACAGCACGTGGAAACCGGATGTTCGCATTCTGTTTCATGGCGCTCACGTCTTTGCGGGGATAAGAAAGTTGGTCGAACAGGGTGTGGTAGATGGTGAGAAAATGCCAGGCTGGATGACAGGCGAGGCTGGCGTCAGCATTGGTGTGGTTAAGCATGGCAGAATGATGGCTAAGACAGATGCGGCTCTTTGAGATCCGTGGGGCGGAGCTGTACCATGTACCCGGGAGTACGGAGTCGAAAGGGCTGATACCCAATGGGTTTCGATGGCTTTGCGGCGGCTGGATTCGACAATTGATGGGTGTAGTTACGAGTTGACGATTCGTCCAGCTTCAGCTCTCACCAATCACGATCGCATTGGAGCTTCATCCCCTCTCCCCGATACCATCCTTATCCTGATAGGGCCGCTGATGTCTTCCACGCCAATGTGGTCGTCTAGAACAACCCCACGCTGCAAGATCTCCACCTGACCACCTGCCCGCAGCTTCCAAGCGACCTTCCGTACCGGCTCCATGGCACCTCTCCAATCCTGAGCGCCTAAACTGCTCAGTTCTGCAGTAGAGAGGGCTCGGGCGACCTCGGAGGGGCAGATGGTCTTTGGGTAAGCGCGCGATTCTAACAGAGTGCGCAAGTGGCTTTCCACGGTGTCGGCAGGGGTGGGCGAGGCCGGCGGATTGGCCGGATAAGGCATTTTAGCCAGGCTGTCGATGCAGCTTTGGTCAGCCGAACGCTGCCTGGTTCCGCGTCATGAGACAATAGGCAGCTGTTGAGGATGTAGAATGGACCTCTCAGAAGCTGATGAAGATGTTGGATATTGGCTCGAGCTTCCAATGGATGGAGAAGACGACGTCGGAGGTGGGATGGTCCGACAACATGGCCACGCTTGGAGCTATTTTTGGCCCCTGCGACCCAAACGCGGGAAGCCCCGCGGCGATCCGCCAAAACAAAACAAACCACCACCAACCTCCATCTCAACTTCCATTCGGCTATCCACCGACCACTCACAACCGCGGATTGTCGCTACGCCGCACGATTCTCTTGCTCATATTCGTTCATCACAGTATCCTCAAACTTTCCAACATGGTTTTCTGTACTCCTCCAATTGTGATAGAGCTTCGTGGCCTATCGTCTACCTGCGCCGCACATGTGGCTTGTAACAGCAGTGAACGCCTCATATCAACAACCCCAACCCAGCCCACCTTACGCTCGTTTTCAAGGCGCTCGGCGGGAAGGCGGGCAGCTCGAGGCCATGCTGAGACATCTCGGTCGCATCGAATGACAATTCTATACCCTTTTTGGGGCTTTGCGGAGAGTTGCCGTTCATCTTGGCCGGAGGCTTATGCACTAGTTCCACTACAGCGCTTAGATCCGCCGCGCTTAGAGACCACATCCCATTCGAAGGCTTGCCTTCTACCAGCTCTCACTCGTCGGTTGTTTCCTATCCGGCTGCATGTGCTGCTTATTTTTGCATCTGTTCTGCATGTCAAACGTCCTCGTTCCTGCCACCTCACCACCTTCTCGCCTTCTGGAAATCCTCCGGAAGCGCGAATCATGGCACAGCTGCGAGGCCGGCGAGAATTCAGGCACCATGATTCCTTGACATTTTCGTAGTCAGTCCAATGAGGACAGTATGCATCTACGCGCTGCCTCCGAAGTTAGTAGGTTCTGTTATCGGGCTGAATCTCGAGGCTTGCTTTGCCTCACTAGGTTCATGGATTAAGCGTCGCGATATCTGCAAGCATTCACGGTGCATGAAACATTAGATCGAGCGAATAGTTGACTATGAGTGTGGTGTTTGTTTTGTCCGTTTATGTGACCGTGTTGACTTTTGTTCAGTCCATATCCGCATTCTCTGCTGATCGGCTCCAGTTCTCATCGTGTTCCTTTCTCCTGACTACCTTTGAGACAAACAGCCCTGGAGAGCTGCAATTGTAATTCTTTCAATTCTCAATGGCGCATCTTGAAATTCCAAAGGCTCCGGGCAGCCCTACTACTACAATTCATTCCCAATCTGATACGATGGAGTTACCCCCAGGGTGGCCGCTCAATGACCGAAACAGTCCGCAGTTCGTGAGCCCATCGACGCACTATTTCCAGAATGGCGCCTCTCCACCGAGGGCAACAGCCTATGTCACCGACTACCCGATTGCATTCGACGAGAAGAGGCCAATTGAGAACCCTGAGTTCGGTCTTCCTCAGATCCCGGAGGCTGCTGCCATACCGAATAACGCCTTCTATCCGTCCCACGAGGATGTGTTGGGCCCTCACATCACTCAATCCCAATCAACTAAAAAGAGCTTTCGGCGAAAGCGATTCAACTTCAAGAGCGGTATCCAGCGTCTCTACGAAAGCTGGGTTGACAACTGGTGGCTTTGGGAGTTGATGGCGTGGTGTCTCAGTGCTGTCTGTATGGGCATTATCGCTCTAGTCCTTCTCCTTCTAGATGATACCCAAACTACCACCATGGAGGTGACACTCAATTCTATCATATCCGTCCTCTCTGGTATCGCAAAAGCTGCCCTTCTTCTGCCGACTGCAGAAGCCCTGGGCCAGTTGAAGTGGAGCTGGTTCTGGCGCGACTCGAAGAAAGTTCGGGATTTTGAGACGTTTGACGCTGCAAGCCGCGGGCCTTGGGGCTCTCTAATGCTTTTGATCCGAACGAAAGGAAAGTGAGTCGAATTGATTCTGACTTGCAGGTCTTTATTCGGATCCACTGACTGATGCTGCAGAACGCTCGCTACTATCGGCGCCGTCATTACCATCCTCTCCATCGCTGTCGATCCATTCTTTCAGCAATTGGTCATATTTCCCCAAAAATGGGTCGCCCAAGGCACTGGAACCATGCCGCAGCTTCAGACTTACTATGGTTCAAACTACAACATCACCATGGCTGGCTCTGCGTACTTCTCGGCAGACACGGAGTTGCGGAGTTTCTTGGAACCAATGTTTTTTGGCCACGATCTGCAACCAAAAATCCCTCTGAACTGCCCAACAAGGTAACAAATCCGTATTAGTCCTTCTGGAGTCTTTGGGACTAATGAGTGCTGCAGTAATTGTACTTGGGAGCCTTTCGATACTCTCTCGATCTGTAGTGCTTGCCACGACGTATCTGACCTGCTCCATTACGGATGTTACAATACCACTTTGGATTGGCTCCATAACGTCACCGGTCAAGAGAAATCGCTCCCTGTCATCGAGACTTGCGGATATTTCTTGAATGCAACATCAGACAACCCAACCCTTATGAGCGGATACATCCCTAAAGGAGATCCAGCGTTGCAAGAAGTCTTGATTGCGAGGCTATTGTCTATGGTGACCCAGACAGCAGATGGATACAAGGTGTACTATGATGGGTCCATCCATTTCAAAGATATCGTCAATCCCATCGCAGACTACATAACGGTCAGCGCTCCGAACGGTGTGCCAAGCGTTTACGGAAACTCAACGCCTGTCGCACAAGAGTGTGTTTTGAACTGGTGCACACAAAAATTCAACATGTCCTACTACAGTGGCAATTTGACACAAATTCCGGTAGACCCTCCGCTGCGGACAACCGAGAAGACTCCATTCCCGTGGGCGATGGACGCTCCAGTGGATGGCCAGCCAAATTACATCTACTATGCCAATTTGTCACTTACTCCTCCGGGTCAGAATCTTACATTTTCCTTGTCAAACGACACCTTTTTCCAAACCATCGTCACAATCAACGAATTCCTGCCCTCGCTTCTGACTGGACGAAGTGGCGACCCCGAGATGCAGTACAGATTCTACAACACTATTCCCCCGCCATTTGTGCGGCCTATGACTGTGAATCCGTTCTCTGACATCGTGAATTTGAACGACCGCGTTGGCAAGCTCATGACAAATGTGCTCCTTACATCTTTCGTGGGGGCGAACCTTCAGGTTGGCACAGCATGGGAGCAGGTGGTTTTTATCAACGTTCGTTGGATATGGATGGTACTCCCATTCACACTCCTTCTCTTTAGCTTGCTATTCTTACTTGCGACGATCTTCAAGAGCGAGGATGAGAAAGGCGACATCGGCATCTGGAAGACATCTGCGCTAGCTGTCCTGTTGAATGGCCTCCGAGGAGACGTGCAGCGTCAAATGGGCGATTCGCACGAAATGGGCGAGGCACGAAAGAATGCTGAGGATGTCCGAGTCAAGCTGATGCTCAACAAAAAAGGCCGGTTCCGACTCTCTGGAATCAACGGGCCGTCCTGGATGGTATCACCTCGAGGTGGACCTGGAGGGCGTACATGGTTTTAAAATGAACACAGTATGAGAGAATTTCACCGACTACAGCTCGAATTGAAATTGATAATGGAGACTTTTTTTTGTGACAGACAGACCCATTGATTCACACAGAGGAAACTATTGAAGACAGGCAACAAATCGTCGAGGAGCCCCTAAAGAGAACCGTGGAGCCACGCCCAACACACCGAACGCACCAAGGAAATCCAGAATTTTGGACGACGAGACGTCAAAATATACATCAGAAACATTATCACAGAAGAAAAAGGTGGCCAAATGGAACACATATCTGCGTCGCACCACGGACTGCCTCGGACTCACGCCAACAACACTCTTCTTTGTCTAGTAAGAGCCTGGCCCTTTCTGCATCAAGTCAGCGATACATCAACTGGTTCTCACCGGGGCATGACTTACGCCATTTGTTCCTCTCTTGGCTGGTTCAATGGGACCTGGAATCATTCAGTACATCGCTGCTTTCATATACAGTGAGACACATACTATACGAGCCTGGGCCTTTCTGTACCGAGTCAGCGATACATCAAACGTATCATCAGCCGGGCTTAACTTACACCATTCGTTCCTCTTTTATACGAGCCTGGGCCTTTCTGTGCCGAGTCAGCGGCATATCAGCGGGTTCCCAGAGGGACCTGACTTACACCATTCGTTCCTCTCTTGGCCGGTTCAATGGGACCTGGAGTAATTCAGTACATGGTTGCTTTCATCTACAGAGACTCGAGTGTCACATACTGTATGAGCCTGGCCCTTTCTGTGGCGAATCAGTAACACAGCCATGTCATAAGCAAAGGCATTACTTACACCGTTTGTTCCTCTCTTCATCGGCTCGATCGGGCCTGAGCTTGGTCAATACGCGAGCCTTTCTATCTAGGAGTGCACCAATACTGTAAGAGCCAGGTCCCTTCTGTTGTTGGGTCAGCTTGGGTCCTTTGATCGGGCCTCTACCGACTTACGCCGTCTACCCTCTTTGCGAACGGCTCCACAAGCTCCCCATTTGCAACAGGAACCGCCAATGGCGCCGCCGCCACAGTAGCTGCCAGGGTTGCAGTGAGAAGGACGAGAAAATCGCGGGGCATCATCTTGTTCAAAGAGATTGGACGCGCGCTTAAGAATAGAAAGAGTCGAGATTAAAGGGTGGTATAGAGAACAACTGGCTGTTTGGTGTTGTGGATTGAAAGCTGTGTTGTGCAGTCTTTTCGGAGCGGTCCATGGACTCAATTTATGTTTGACATGGGACAGGAGACACTCTTTCGAACGGCAGCCCTCAATGCGGAGAACACCATCCCGGCAGCGGTCAATAACCTCGAAGACGCACACAAAGAAACACATCACTCCATCGCGCTTACGGATCTCGCCAATGACGTTTGTGTAACGAAACTGTAAAAACAGGCACAAGCAGCTTACTGGTCCAACGACTGAAAGGGCTGGAAGTATCGCAAAAGAAATGCCGGGCGCTTCGAGAAATGAGTCCAAGCAGCGAAAAGGGCTCGATGACGGTGGCCATGGAGTGCCCAGATCCCACGAGGCGGTCGCCATTCTTCGACCTTCGATACGCCAGACGCGGCCGATGGCATTTGTGGCGTGTGCTTCGAAACAGCCGACGCACGTCTCCCACGATTTCCGCACCACGGTCCACGATAACGAGGGTCTGTACGAAGCAAAAACCTCAAACATTTGTGATTGTGGATTTTTGCTGTCGAGTGTCGTTGACTTGACGGGACGAGCTTTTCGCCTCAAATTGTGATGCGCGGGTCCGGCCAATCAGAGGTGCAGGCTACCTTGTTCGCGCACGAACTCCACACAGCTACGCGCCAACCACCAAACATCCTCTGACATCTTCATGCAATCTCCACCACTCAAATCTTAACGCCAACCCTGCTCCATCAGGCTGATTCCCATTATAACGGCGACGCCAAAAGTTAAAAGGACGACGCCATAAGCGTTCTCCTCGTCTCATCGTGCAGGTGCGACCGTGGAACTTGGAAGGCCTCGATTTTTCGTACTGCAACTCAGGGCACTGTCACCGCTTACCCGACTGCAAGGCACACATGCTACTTGTCAACATCCTTGAACATTCACTCACCGTCGTCATGTCACACAGTTATCACTACGTTACGCATGTTTCTGGCCCTTTCGAAGCGCCGAAGGATCTTTGCGTGTGATCTTTCTGCTTATGGATCGTGTACCGAGCTCGGATCATACTGGTAGTATGACCCAGTACCGATTCATCTACTTTGTACAGCCTTGCGCATTGTTCGCTATTGTTCCTCTCCAATAGCCAACTCCAGAGTGATTCACTATCGCTACGTGTTCATTTTGCGATCCTTTGTATCTAGACAACGGTATATTCTCATACTGTAAATCTTGGGTTCGTAAGATAGTCGTTAGAGTAATGCCCGTAATTCTAATTGATGTACGGAATGGCCAACCACTCCAAATCTGTCTTTATGTGAGCTCATTGAGAAGTCAAGAAATTCATGGGACCGTTAAATCAACGCAGTTATAAATCGAATATTGCAAATTTTCTATCACTGCGAAGATACATGCTTTGAAAATCTCCACCGACCTTTACGCCCGCGCAATCGAACTATCAGTCGCGGCTCGTTGCGTCTTCTTCGCACTGTTGTCTGCATGTTATCCTTCTCTTTGATCAAATCTTCTCTCAGTCCATGCATGAGAATCGCCAATGCCGAATTTTTCCACACATCTACGTCACCTGATCTGCTGTGCAAGATTGCTGCTACCAGGAATGCTAAACTTGAAAATAAAAGCACCAGTGGCAAAGAAAACCAAACCCATCGAATATGCACGTACGTCTGGGGACTCAACGCTATGCCTTCGACCATCTCAGTCCCATATGACGATGAGCGCATGACGTTCGTCATGACTCCCGCAATTCTGTCCAGCTGAGCAGTCCAGTTGTTTCCTGTTAGCCAGGGATTTGACGGAAGTTGAACTAGATCCGGGGGCCCTACGGGGTCATCTTCATACCTGACCGTGGGCGTGGAATTGCGGGCCTTTGATGTCGTGAATGCCTGCAAAGGTGACGACCAAAACACGATGATTTCGTCGAATTGGGTGTCATTGGAACTGGGCCCAAAAGTAGTGTTCGACCCTGGCGGTCGAATTGATGGCACATCATATATATAGTAATCCGGGCTCCCATCATCCATATCTTTAACATGCCATTCCGGGGAAGACATCTTCGTTCTGTTATCGTACTTTGCCACGACCGATTCGTTATATTCTCCATTGAGAACAGATGCTTGGACCTTCTTGACACACCAATGGAGATTGCACTCCTGAGCTAGTGGTCTTGTATTGGTCTTCACGCCATCGTAACCGCCTGGAGTTGCGATGATCATGACATCCAGAAGTGCAAGTGGTATATCCTTGAAGTGCATCGAACCATCGTAATGGCAAGTGTTACCGACGTACGGAGCATTGAGAACGAGTGTGCGCCCAACTAAAACTTCGGATTCATTGGCAGAATTCTCATACCCGCTGACGAGCACTGGTGATGCGCTTGTGCCATTGAGGAAAAATCCGCACGTTTCGGGTGCTGGAACTTTTTTGTTGACATTAGTCGTAGTGTTGGCCGCCCATTCTTGACTGTAATCTACCACCGAGCTCTTCCAATTGACTGGCGTGGGCATGCATCTGAACGAGAGGAGGTCAGATATATCTGCACACTCGCTACAGACCCCCAAAGTTTCAAATGCGGGAAACTGGCAATTTCCAGTGGGACATTGTACTTTCAGATCCGGTTCCTTACTACTCTCATTGGAGTAGAGCAGAGGGGTAACAAAATAATTCATTGAGACATCCGGAGTAAACAGTTCGCTCCCCATTTCATGAACAGTAGCCGGAATGAGACTGTCCCATTGATATACCACGCTTCTGGGGAGCATCGCTTCTTTGACAGGTACACTCCGCAGAGGAAATACTACAATTTGCTGGAAGAACGGGTCGAGTGCAATGGAGAGCAGCATGACTGCCGCACCTATAGTAGAAAGAGCGCTTTGAGACATAGTTGGTCAGCTGCACCGTATCCACTGCTGAGCAATCCTTGATCACATACCGGCCTCTCGTTCTCAGGATCAACATAAAGGAGCCCCAAGGTCCTCGGGTTGCCTCATCAAATGTTTGAAAATCATTCACGTCACGGCCCCGAGTGGCAAACCAATTCCATTTCAGCTGTCCAAGCGCTTCTGCGGTCGGTAGCAGGAGCGCCGCTTTGGCAAACGATCCAAAAACAGAGACATAGGAGTTGATCGTTAAGCCCAAGGGCCACTCCGGAAGTGGGCGACCTTCATAGACGGCCAGGAAAATCGCGATTGCACCCATGCAGAAGGCCGCAAAACACCAGCTGAACAATTCCCAAAGCCACCATTCGTCGACCAGGTTCCAGAAACTGCTGTTCGGCGCGACCCTCCATGAGGTCTGTCGTCTGAAGTCGCGAACAGTAGGTACGTCATCTGCCGCTATTGACTGGTTGTTACTGCATTGCTCAGGAGTATCGTTTCGTGTGAATGAAGGGATCCAATGTCGTCTCTTTTCGGCAATCGCCCAGGAGTAGCTCGGAGGAGGACGGGGAAACACAGTGATGGACTCGACGTCAGAATCCATAGCATCCAATCGCTGGAGTTGATGTCTCAAAACTGGTCAACTGACGTCTCAATAATGATAGGAAAGAAATGAAGGTCGCGTCACAAGCACATGCGTGAGTCCTGAATATTAGAAGTTATTCAAACTATACAAAACAATGAATATCAAGGTGGCATAGCCCCAGTACCAACACAACATGAGACACAAAGAGATGCGGGTGTTCTCCCAGGCGCCATGGAGACAGGAGGTGATGTTGGAAGATTGTCGTTCACATCATCATTGACAGCCTCTGACAGGCGCGAGCAAGATGGAAGCGCGCTCTCCCCAGACATGTTGGCTTGCGGAAAGTCGCCGCACAGAGAGATTCTCCTATATCGAGGTTGCGTGTAGGAGCAGGAATACATTGCAGAACGCCTACAGAGCGACTCGATACTTCAGCGGCTATCGCAGACGTCGGCAATTCAGATGAACGAAGGCGGCCAAAAAGAAGCGCGGTGGTAACGCTGGCCATGCGCCGACCGACGCACTGCAGGTCAAGCAAAAGCGGCCGAAAAATGCTGCAGCAATGAGCGAGGGCCAACATGCGAACGCCGGACGAGAGCTTGGCCGTGGTTCGCAGGGCGGCCATGCAGGGCATTGATAATCAGGGCGCTCAGGGGAGAGACTCCTTTGACCAGGATAAAAGTGCACCAAGCTTAATTCGGGCCCCACGGCGCTTACGGAGTATTTACTACACCAAGATATTAATATCTACAATTCTGGGGAAGCATTACGCGACGGCGAGGCAGACAAGAACTCGCCGAGTTCTGCAACTCGTATTTCAGCATATGTATCATGTATGCAGCTCCTACGTCTGGGCGGCAGGAGTGATGGCGCTTCGATATCAGTGTCGACACGGATGGCTTTCCTGGCAGCACACCCCTTCAGCCGGGCGCACATCGATTACAATTCGACGTCCCCAAGAGCCTCAAAGTTAAGGGTCAACGAGGGCACCCACATGCAGTCCTTCGTCTCCCGCGAACGTTCTGTTTTCCTTCAAAGATCGCGTTATTTTCAATGAATCAGCCTTCCACTAATTCCGATGCTTGACCTCTTAGTTACCAGAGTCGTTTCATGTTCAAGTCCCCTCTACTCATTAATAATTGACAAATGCTGACATGTGATCCTCTACTGTATCTCGTATTACACTGCAGCTACTACTTGAACCTCTTCCTTGGTGACACAATTCTCAAACAGACGATCCATCGCTTAAAGCGATCGAGAAGAGAAACGGCTAAGGCTTGCCGTGGCAAGAGTGAGAGGCCGAACATCTATGCATTTGTTCAGTACCGCTTGTGAGCGATAAAGAGAAATGGTTGCACCGAAGCAAGGCTTGAAATGGTGGGGTAAGTATCAAGGATATCCCGTGAGAGAATACGGAAATTGCAAGTCCTCCCAGACATTACAGTTTTGTGATAGACAGAGCCTGTACCTTGCTCACACTCCTCAGACCACTCCTCAGACCACTCCTGAGAACATGTCTGTATTAACAGGTCTATCTCAATAGATGCATCTGCTGTGCTGCCTGCTCGGGCAGGTTATTGTGCCTGCCATTCTCTCGCTTCTTGGACAATTCATGTCCAGCCGCAAGATCGTTTATCGGTTGCTTATGAGCATCCGATTAACAGCAGATCAGTCATGATCCATCTGGACCTGCAGTTCCCTCAGATCGACATCAAAGCTTACTCTGCCCTTCCTGCATCGGCAACGCTCCGCTCATGAACGGGCCATTCTCATCAGCACCCTGGCCAAGGAATACCGCATCTCTTCCCCCATGCGTATTCCACCACGTCACGCACATCTGCGACCGCTCCGGATCCATCTCGCCACTGATGAGAATCTCCCACAACCGCTCCTGACATATCTTACGCATCGATACATCTGATACGCGATTGATGAGATTCGCAGACATGGGGAGAGACTCATCGAGTAGATCCAGAGGCAAGAATGGTAGAGCGTCGAGGAAGGTCAGTACTAGAACTGCTTGTTCTGATAACGGTGGAGAGTCGTCTGGTTGGGTCATTGGTGTAGTAGGCTGTGGCGTGTTGAGAGGTGTGGCTGGTGCGGAGAGAGCTCGGTGGTGGACAAGTTCCATCAGTGCTCCAGGAAGATCAGGTTGGGTTGCAGAGAGCGGTGCGGGTGGAGCAGTTACGCGCATCAGCGTCTTGAATGCAAGACGAAATTGGCGTGGAGAGAGATTGTGCGGGAAAACGCTGAATAGTGCGTCGACGTAGAATGGTAGATGTTTTGCCGTGAGTTCAGCACTTTGTGGTGCGGATAATACCGATAGTATTACGCTGTGTGCGGCCTCGAAAATGGGTAGTAAGTCATTGCTGCCACCCGCAGCGAGGTATGGTGCAGCCGCAGCTACGAGCAATTCTTCGTTTACGGTGGGCGTGAGGACGAGAGTGAAGTGCTCCGCCGTGTTGAGGAAATACAGGTCCAGACATCGGTCCAAGGCATTCTCTGGGATCTGGCCAAGCCCTACCGGCCTGATTGATTTCAAGAACGCGTCAGCATGGATCGCGTATGTACTGAGAATATCGATTGCTGTCAAACAGACGAATGTGTATTGAGTGAACGAGTGTGTGCCCGTTCTGGAGGAGATGAAGTAAAGATTCCTGAGTGCATGCAGAGACTGCGAAACCATGACAGGTGCTACAGCATCAGATGAGAGTAGCCTGTCGCCCAGAAGCCGTCCTATCGCAGCGCGAAGAATGATGACGCTTGCGAATAGCGTCGACCTGAGCAGCTTCCATAAGGGTGGTAATGTTGTGCGAAGCGTATCTGCCGTGAAGTATTGCGCCTCCTCCGAAGCATCGACTTCTGAGAGCCCAATCTGGCGCCATTGGGTGAGAAGAGACCTCGTGAAACCAGCAATGTCGTCTACAAGCGTCTGGACGAGCAGAGAATCCCGTACTTGCTCCGCAGCATGCGCGATTAACCTCGAAAGCGGGCCCATGGATGCTACAAGCGGTCTGGATACTACTCTTGCAATCTGGCGAGCTGAGGCAGAGTTTGATGGCCAGTCAAACTTTTGATCCTCCGTTGTTTTGATGTGCATGCCGATAGATGCAAGAAAGTACGCCGACTGGAAACCTTCAAGCGAGTAGTATGCCGTTCCAACCAAGACTGGGAGTAGTCCATCGTAATCCAGCTTCGCCCGATCCGCGTCCGAGAGGAGTGGGAACGTATGATTTAGCACAAGCGTGATACAGTGTGCACCAAGTTCGTCGCCATTTCGGGCCTCAACAATAGCCAGATTCGTAGCTCTTGCTAATGCATCCTCCAAAGTTCGGCGCATCGAACGAGTGAGTCCCTCACGATCTTGTCCTTCAAAGCCAACAAACAGACCTCCGAGGACCATGAGATGCTTCCATCTTTGTGAACGGTCGTCTGCTCCTTTGACTACTGCTTTCACCCACTCTTCCCGTGGCATGCCTCCACCAATCTGAGGCGTATCTGGATACAAAGGCTGTGGTTTATCCTTCTCCTGTATTTCTCCTTCGCGTACTAAAGTCGCAGCAGCAGAGTGGAATACACTCATCACCCGGAGGCATGTGCCC
This sequence comes from Rhizodiscina lignyota, assembly GCA_010015805.1. Classification (NCBI taxonomy): domain Eukaryota; kingdom Fungi; phylum Ascomycota; class Dothideomycetes; order Aulographales; family Rhizodiscinaceae; genus Rhizodiscina; species Rhizodiscina lignyota. The sequence continues at coordinate 2,479,177 of ML978124.1, forward strand.
AGTCCTTCCGGTCTGTCCCATATTGCCGGTGCTGCTAAGAGGTGCGATGTGAGGAGTGTGAGGTTAAGCGGATTCGTCAGAGTCGTGAGAAGAGATGATGCGGTGGACAATAATCTAAGAAACCGGTATCAGTTCTGCATGAATGGAATTGCAGCTATCATTGTCACTTACCTGGGCGTGTCTTGTTGGTCTGTATACGTCTGTAGAGACCGAAGGAGGGTGCCGAGCAATCTGTCAGCAGGCATGGCTGTTTAGGTGAGACTCAAGGTCTGCCCGCCTTGAGTGGAAAACTCCCTGAGCCTTCGCTTCATCTACGAGCAGTTTGATAAAGCAGTGTGAACTTTTTGGAGGTTGATACTCCTTCTGGAATGCCTCGGCAAATATTTAGGGTTAGGGCTCTTCATCAAACCACTCGAATGATCTGACCCTCGCTCAAGGCGCTCCATTTTCCTCTTCCAGCACACGCACAAAGTCACGGCCGTATGTCCATGTTTCAGCTCCAAGTATATTTCATCCGAGTCAGCATCGCAGTGCATAGTTCTACGCCCTTTCGTCCAATTATGTCATCAATCTGAGTCCCAAACTACGGTTACTTCTTTCCTGATGCAGGCATTGCGAAGAGTCGGACTTTAAGGAAGGATTTTGTAGGGAACATGTCAAGTGGATTATTGCTATATGATTGCTTGCACGAGGCAATATAGGATGTAGGGCGTTAGATCAGCAATATCTCCCGAGTTTGAGCGGTGTCCATGGCTGTGGACAGACCATCAGGCCTCCAGCCGCGGCGCCGAGGATAGTATTTAACTCCAGAGTATGTTACACGATGTAAGAACCGGATCTTATGTATATGAATTCCTCCGATACCTCAGTTCAGCCCCGTACTTAGTACGGTTCATTATTCCTACCTCCCTCTCGTCCGCTCTCTCAAGCGCCTCTCGTTCCCAGAATGGCTCCACCAAAGCTCGAATACCTCTTCAAGATGAAGGGCTATCTCGCACCGGATCAAACAGTCGAGGTTGGTACCGTGAAATCCGGTCCACAGCGAATCTTCGCACCTATTGTGAGCGGTTGGCTGGAGGGACCAAGTGTTGGAAGAGCAGAAGCAACTCCCGGAGGAGGTGACTGGATGCTCGTATGTATCTCCTCTCCCGAAATCAGCTCTTACCAGCACTGATGATGTGCTCCCAGGTCGACCCACAGAGCCAAACAATCCACCTGGATGTCCGATTCTGCGCTAAATGGGAAGACGGCAACGCAGCCTTCTTTCACTATCCGGGGATCATCCAAATAAACGAAAAGGTCATGAAGGCTATGACCTACGCACCAGACGCAAAGAGCACCGAGTTCGAGGATCTGGAGTTTTGGACGTCACCGATTGTTGAAATTAGCAACAAGGAGCTCAAGTGGTTGGAGCGAAGTATGCTTGTCGCTCAAGGTAAGCTGATCCATGATGATGGAGGATATGGAGTTGAATATGAGGTCTATAAACTCGCGCATTAAACGATCAAATTTAGTTGTTGGGTATATAAGTCGCTAAATCAAAGAGAAATATGCTATAATCTCTATCTCTGCTTGCTCCTCCGGACCAGAATCAGGAGGAAGAATGCGATAACGCGATAGGTCGTGCCTATCCCAAGTAGCACGACCATATCCAACCAAAATCTGCCAAACACTAATCCCAAAGCTTGTGCTGCATCATCGATCTGCCATAGATAACTGACTGGCATAACGTTCTCGCTGTAGTATACCTCCGCGATCCAGACACCAGGACTAGCTCGCCAGAGCCAAGTCATGTGCCATTGTGCGACCTGGTTCAGCGTTGGAGCGAAGCCCGAGAGAATACCAACGATCAAAGATGCCATGGTGGCAAGAAGTGGGCCGTCTTCGCGACGGGTGAGCATCGAAACGCAAGATGCGAGGCCGTAAATGCAGTAATAATACAAGAGGTTGACGACGAATGCTTTCAGCCAGTCTATGCGAGGCGTAGCAAGGAGCATGAAAAAGACTGTGAAATGATAACAACCGAGGATGATGCGAGGAAGCGTAGCAATGACTTTGCCCATGTAGTACGAGAAGCGGTTGTGGCCGGAAGCCGCCTCCCGGCGGTAGGTAAGCTTCTCCTCACCAAACACCTTCACACCTGGGGCAGAAGAGGTAAGACCAAGTGCGATGGCGACGAGGAGCGCCAGGATAGAGAGGGTTTGGTAATCGATAGATGAAGAGAGATATATGTAGTCGTCGTGATAAATGCCATGGAAGAGAGCGCCGTCTTCGCCATTAAGCGCTAGACCAATCAGGAAGCCGGCCAAAGAAGCAACACCAATCTCGAACCAGAATGCTGCTTTGAGTCTGTATTGCTGCAAGAAGCTTCGAAGCATACAGAAGTAGAATTGGGTATAAAAAGGGGCGCCACGTCGTCTTATCGACTTCTTAAGAGAGTGTTGTTCTCCATATGCACCCTGCATTTGGGACGGTCCTCGTGAGTCTCGATTTGTGGAAATGTTCGCCCAATGCTCGATCAGAGATTCCTTCGAAGTGTCACCAGCCCGCTTGTATGGCCGTCCTGCACCTGTTATGATATCCATCAGCGTGTCGGCGGGATTAGAGTGCTCTGGAAAGTCAAAGCCTGCACGTTCGAAGTAGCCTTGTACATCGCGCTCCTTGCCCTGGTAGATTAGCCTGCCGTTGGCGAGAAGAATCAAATCGTCAATGGCATGGAAAATCTCTTCTCGAGGCTGGTGGATAATGGTGACGACCGTTATGCCAAGTCGAGCAAGAGCTGAAAGGATTTTCATTATATGCGAGGCAGCTGTAGCATCGAGTCCAGATGTCGGTTCGTCCAGGAACAGAGCCATGGGTGCAGCGGCAAGTTCCATGCCAATGCTCACTCGCTTCCTTTGACCACCAGAAATAACAGGCTTGACAGGGCTGCCAACGAGTGAGTCTTTTACATGGCCGAGCTGGAGGCAATCAATGAGAATGTCGACATGACGCTGAATTTCTCGGTCACCCCAGTTGGACGGCAGCCGTATGCGAGCTGAGTGCAGGATATTTTCGCGTACAGTCAATTCTGCTAGGACAATATCATCCTGGGGGACATAGCCAATAATTTTCTTGTAACTGCGCAAGTTAATTATTAATCGAGTTGGCCTGGAACGTCTGCTGGCAAACTTACTGTGACAGCTTATCGCGTACACCATTGACCTTCACAGATCCAGTGTGCTTCTGCTTGCCCATCAACACATTGACAAATGTTGATTTTCCGGCGCCAGAGCCTCCCAAAATACCCACCAGCGAGCCTCGAGATATCTCGCCGGTAATGTTGGACAATACAGGCTTTGGTGCACCTTTTGGCCAAAAGCCCAGATTATCGAATTCGAATGACAGACCGAATTGTGCACCCTCAATGCATTTGGAAAGCGAGCCTACGAATTCTCTCAAATCCGTATTGCCCTGGTCAATATCCTCCTTACTGCTAGCATCATAGGCGGCAGCGTGCATATCAAATTGGAAGTCGTCCATTGGGCCCAGAAAACCTGTTGGTGCACGTTGCATAGATCTCACACGAGGCTCGAGCTGAATTGAATCGTCGTCAAGCGTCTTGTAGCCGGTAGTTCGCTTTTGAGGCATAGAGCGTATTATCTTCGAGAATCTCGATGGTTTCCCACCCCCGGGATTCTTGCGTTTGTCATTTCGACGCTTGATTATCCAGGCGAAAAAGGTGGCCACGATGAGACCGATGTCGACGATGACTAGAAAACAGAGCGGCAGCCAAGTCTGATCTTTGATTGAACCTTCATGGCAAATGCTACCGGCACTGCATGAAACGGGTTGGTATGACCCTGCTGGACAATAGCTCCCATAGGGGCATGTAATAGGTTGTCCAGAACCCAAATCTCTGGGACAGTATTTGCCTGAAGGACATTTTAGTGGCTCAAAGTACCCCATGGGAACACCGCAGTCGGCTCCTCCCAGCCTCCCATGCAAGCATTGTTCGACTGGCGTGCAGTATTGAGGGAGTATATTGATTGTAGCATTCTGGCATTGGAAGCCTGGGTAACATCCTGTCTTGTTCCACGAGGTTGAATTTTGTATCGTCAGGGGAAGCGCTCCCGAGAAGCAAGTGGCCGCGGCGGTTGGTGTCTGCTTGTTTGCTATCTGCTGTTGTGCGCCGTAGTAGGATTGTGACAGTTCTGTGACATTGTGGCCGGTGCACGCTCGATCGAAGATCGAGAGAGGATCCTTTTTGACAGAGTTGAGGGCGACAAGACTCTGTCGGGAGCCTGGTTCGGCGACGAACGCTGTGTGGTTGTTCGGTCGTAACGAGTCGTCGTTGACGGCTAGTGCGTGAGGGTCGATGGCAGAATTGTCTGTCTCAGGTTTGTACCACTTCCCAGACACTCCCTGATAGATGTTCTGATTCTTCTTATTGCTTCCAAGACATCGCCATGCTGTCGTCTGGTCGGCACCCTGGAACTCTTGAAGTGCACACAGACAATTTCCCGAGTCGATGAATTGAGGGCCTTCAGGAGGGCTTTCGGAGAGCGGAAGACCAAACGAGCTGAGTGACATTATCGAATGCAATTGCCGCTCCTCGAGTCTTCCAGCGGTGCTGAGAGACGTCCAAGATCAAAGGTATAGGAGGGAGGGAAAACGCGAGCCCGGAGGACGCGAGGAGTGTAGCGAGAGCCATCGTGCAGCTGAAATTATATTTGAACTAAATGGGCGTAAGGCGGAGTCGAGTACAGGCCAGAAATTAGCTAAACGCAGCGCTGGCCAGTTCGCAAGCGTGTGGCTGAAGGGTCAAACTGGATGCGGCTGCAACGATATGCGTCTTTTCGTCCTAACATCGACTAACGTTGTTCCGACCTTATGCCAAGCTTGGGAACGTGCGCATCTTTAGCCAGAAGCGGCATAGCGCGTCCGCGGGACTGGCTATATTTGGGGGCTGTACCAAACCCTACAACACTCCACATCTCCCTCCAACAGGCATCTTTGCCCTCCTTCGCAACAGACGGTCGCTCCATGGACTGACTTTGCGAGATCTGCAGCCGGGGCGCAGTCTGTGCCCCGCGAGCGTGCTGCATAAGTGACGTTCCTTGGTGTCTTCATCCCATCATTTGGCTCCTTCTACTCTTCATCCGCTCTTGTGCTCAAATGCCGTCAGTCGTGGATCAACCTTGCTCAGCCCTCAGTTCTTGCCCATCGCATTCCTTCGTCGAGGAGCTTGTGAACAGTCTCGTCATCGCACAGGGAAAGAAGTGCCTTTCCGCTGTTCACGCGGCCTTTACACAACATGATGCGTTTCAAAAGTAGAAGTCCCTGATGTGGGATGCCGTGAGCCCGTCCAAGATATTCCGATCGAAGTTCGCGTTTCACTTCTCTCCCTTTTTGGTCAGTCACGTTATTTACCAAGGTATGAGGTCCTTGTTTCACGAGTTATCCATTTGAAGCCGGTATGAAATTTTCTACGAACATTCTTCGTTGGCCCTTGCATAAGCGCGTCAAAGCCAGGCAAATCTAGAATGTTCAGATTCCCAGTCAGAAGACTTCTCCCTGAGATTCTCAGGAGAATATTTCACGACTCTTTTGGGAGTTAAAGCAGCTTTGGGATCGAGTTATTGTGACATACTGCCACCATGCCTAGCTTCGGGACGACGAACTTTAGGACAGCGCCATTTCAGCACGCTCGAGACGGATCCGGTGGTTTCGAGCTTGGCCATGATGCGCCGGTGTACGACATTGAAAATGGAGTGGCTCAATCATTGCCGGCCCTGGACATGCTCACGCTCAGTGCTGAACGACTTCAATCACGTTCACCTGCCGCCGCTCTCAGCAACGGTGCAGACTATCTGCAGACAGGCCAGAATGCTCTCAACATCATCATTCCGATGGGTGGAGTCGGTCAGAGATTTGCAAAGGAAGGATACCGTCATCCCAAGCCTCTGATCAATATTGTGGGCAAGCCAATGCTCTGTTGGTTGATTGAGCGGCTCTCAATCTCTCCGATCGATACTCTCTGGCTTGCAATCAATGAAGATATTGATGATGAGTTTCATATTGGGGACAGTGTCAGGATCTGGTTCCCGAAGTGCGATGTGCGGCTTGTGCGTCTGAAGTATCTCACCAAGGGAGCTGCCGAGACAGTAAGTTCGTCTGTTTGAGGTTGGATTGTCACGCGCTAATATGCATAGGTGTTTATTGTGACCCAAAGCATGCCTCTAGCCCATCGTACCAGACGAACTGTCTCCTTGGACTGCGATACGATCTACTTTGCTGATATTCTAGAGGACGTTCGCTGCATGAAGAGTGGTCATGGTGGTTGCTTCTACTTCGAAGATCAAGGAAACAAGCCCATCTTTTCATATATTCAACTATGCGAGGAGACGGGGCTCATCACAGCCATTAAAGAGAAAGAAGCGATCTCCACCAAGGCAAACACAGGAGCGTACGTCTTCCCTTCTGCTGAAACCCTCGGCCTATGGGCAGCAAGAACTCTCGACGGCATCCTCGAATCAGAAAGCAAGCAAGTCGGCGAGTACTATACGAGTCAGTTAATTTCATCGATGATTGCGAGTAAAGAAGTCCCATTCTGCGCATTGCACGTTCGGAAAGAAGATTTCAGCTGCGTAGGAACGCCTATTCAGCTCGAAGACTTCCTTCTCAGGATCCAGAGTCAGGATGCCACCGTCAAGCCTTCAAGCCGGCGATTTTGCTTTGACCTGGACAAGACGCTCGTCGGCCCACCTCAAGTGCCCGGAGACTATTCGACGTGTCCGCCAATTTGGAGAAACATCAAGCTGGCCCGAGCTCTTCACAAAGCCGGCCATAAAATTTTGATTCACACGGCTCGCAGAATGAAAACTCACAATGGAAATGTGGGTGCAATAATTTCAGACATTGGTCTCGTCACTCTTCAGAGTCTGGAGAGGTACGGCATCCCACATGACGAGTGCAAGTTTGGCAAACCATACGCAGATGCGTATATTGACGGTAAAGATATTCAATGCTGCAAATTCTAGTCGTGATATAGCTAATGCATATTCCAGACCTTGCTGTTCACGCCAATTTGGATACATTCCGAGAGATTGGGTGGCTCGCGGAGCAAGATGCTGCGTCTGGCAGCAACCTTCTGGCAGAAGTCCATCACGCACGCAAACAGGGCATGGCCCCAAGCCGTGCTTTCAATATTGTTCAAGTCCGCGGAGAGCAGATCATCAAAAGCTCGCAGTCCGAAGCCCATATCTTAGGAGAGATGTACTTCTACAGCCATCTTCCTGACTCCATCTCAAACCTGTTCCCACAAGTGCACGAGTTGACTTATCTCCCGGAAACAGCAACGTACTCAATCACTATGCAGAGACTTCGGGGTACAACATACTCTCATATGATCACTGGGCGATCCTTAACTCCAGGCCGGCTCGAAATCATGCTCGGCGCTCTCCACCAAATTCACAATGCGGATACAGCAACAACGAAGCAGCTGGAGGTGTGTGAGTACCTGAAGGAAAAGTTTGCCTCGGGATCATCGAAGCCAGTGAACATTTACGCGAACTACAGCCGCAAGCTGAAGCAGCGCTTTCATCAGCACGAGGAAGTTTACGAGGAGCTCGACCTGAAGAAGGCTTCTGAGACCCTCAACATGTTGACCGCATTCCTGGAGCGTTACGAAGCTGCCAATCGAGCTCTAGAAGTACCAGTCATTCACGGCGATCCAGTCTTTTCGAACATCATACTCAACGAGTCTGAGCGGAAAGTCTATTTCTTCGACGTTCGATCTCAGCAGGGCGATGCCCTGACAATGGCTGGTGATGTCTGTTACGATCTTGCCAAGGTGCTGCAGAGCATCCAAGGCTATGACCACGTCATGCTTACGGACGAAGAGACGTTGTCAATGCTGCCACAAACTCCTGAAGCAGATGGCCTTGCTACCATCGTCCCGGTCCAGGACCGCTTGTTAATGAAAGAGATGCAAGAAGTGTTCTGGCGATTCGTTGAACGCGAATACGGAGCGAAAATCAGCAAGCAGGACATCCTAGACATTCTGGCCAGCTTGTTGTTTTCCCTTATTCCGCTTCATCGGAAGGAAAGGCGACCACTGTTCTGGAAGATGTGCCGCAATGTCTTGGAATTCGGGTCTGCATGCCCAGTGTAACACGTTGCAGAGAATTAATTTTCTTCCCTTATTCGGCTGTTTTTGCTCTAATTGCTAATCTTTCCTGTCGTTTCGTGAGGAATGTCGGCTACCTACGCGTTTCGCGCGTTCTGGAATGTAGAATTGTTGCCACAAAACCAATGGTCAACATGCTTGATTCGTATTCATCATAGATAATATTTTCAATATCAAACAGTTTCAATATGCTGTCACTAGACCTGAGCCATTTCATGACGCCGGCGTATGCTGCCGCTCTTGGTCTGATTGTCATACAAACAGGAATTGGTATTCTCTTCAAGGCAGCCCAGACAGGTGGAAAGTAAGCATCATATCATCTTCGAGTCTTATCAATGGACTAACCTTTGGATAGATATGCATTCTCGTCTGCATCCTCAGTTGCAATATCGGAAACGTTGAAGTTCGCCTTATCCACGGTGCGCTTTTACAGGGAGCTAAGAAGCCGGCCGAATCCTTCTTGCAATGTAACAACCAATACCACGTCGGAGAAGCTGGAGAGCGGCGAGAAAGATGAAAGCAGCCGACGAAATTCCGAATCAAATGAATCGGACGAAACTTTGCTTAGCGATGTCGAGGAACAGGCAGTTGCCTCAGATGACGATGCTCGACTACACTTGCGCGACTGGAAAGACTTCGGCGACTGGAGAGCCTTCTGGCAATGCTATCTTGCAGAAGTTCCGTTGGAAACACGATACGGCTTTGCGCATCTAGCACTATTATATGTGCTCATCAACAACCTGGTTTTTGTGCTCTACCGTCTCTCCGACCCTGGTACCATTTCGCTCATCAAGTCTGGCGGTACACTGATTACAGCGCTGGTCATGTATATGTGCTTGGGCACGAAGCTTGTCAAGGGGCAGTGGCTTTCTATCTTACTTCAGGTACGATTCAACTAATTTCGAGCGCAAGCTTGAATCTAGCGCTAATATAATGCAGGTATCTGGTCTCATAGTCACCCAGTACGATCCAAAGAATGGCTCATCATACCCTCTTTCCACATACAGTGTCCTGTGGTTCCATACTCTACTCAGCGCTGTCTCCGGAGTTTACAATCAGACTCTCTGCCAGGGCTCCAAGGCATCGCTTCACGCTAACAACATGGCGCTGTACGGTCCTGGTGCTGTTACCAACGTTTGCTACTACTTCATCATCCGCATCCTGAAGCCCGATGAGCCCGGATTCTTTTCTGGATACACCAGTATTGGTGCATTAATGGTTATATTATCGAATGTCTTCATCGGATTGGCGATGACCGCCGTATACCAATGTATGGCTTCCTTCAATATCTCGACAGTTGGTACACTACGGGAGGACTGACTATTCTGCAGATGCGGACGCTGTGATTAAATGCTTTGCTACAGCAATTTCCACTGGTATCTTGTTATATCTTTCATACTTGATATTCGGGGCGACCTTCTCTGCTCTCGCCATACCCGGTACAGCGGTTGTTTTTATCTCAACGTATATATACATGGATTCAACACCTCCGAAGGATAGCACAGCAGCGTCTGGATCAGGCAAAGATGCGATGAATTCTGGCCTGGAGGACAACACTGATGAAGAAAATTTACTACAGAGCTTGACTCCCAATGTATGTGTTGAAATTTCTTGGTTCACCCTGTCACTTACGCAATCACAGGGCCATCGTCGGAGTCTCGGCTTCAGTATCACCTTTACCCTTTCTGCTATGCTCATCGCCTTGCTCACACTCTGGAACTCCCATCCTCCATCTAACCCCTCTCCTTCCCCCAAGCAAGGACCCCTCCAATCGCCCTTCCGCAATACCCTCGCAATCGTCCGCTTTGAGGACCAGTACGAGACCAGTGTCGCGCCCATGGTGCTTCAAGGCTACTCGCCGTACTTCCACAGCATGCATCTTAGCCAGGGTAACTGGGAGTCAGATGAGTCAAACGAGTTGAACATTAGTCACGACTACTTTGACACCAATACTGCGCCGTACGCACCAGTTGCAAAGATCGCACAGAAGCTTCTTGAAGAACCTGACTCTGGAATCGAAGGGATCTTGTTCTTCAAAGATACATCCTGGCTCCGACCGTTGGCTTTCGCAGAAGATACGGAGCGTATGTGGCTGCTTGACAGCCCTGACGGCCGATGCTTCAGCGGCATCAGCGCCATGGGAGGCATGTCCAACGATGATGGAGCCAACGTCGCACCTCGCCTTGCCGTACAAGCTGCCAACACAGCGCGCGAGATGGATACCAACTATGCGATTAATCAGAATGCCTGGTGTAGTGGATGGAGCGACATGTTCTATCTTCCGCGACGGTTCTTCAAGGATTTCGTATTCCTGGGGGATATCTTTGCCAGTACTTCAGTTCCGGAGCACACTGCCATTCCGACGATATTCCACATCATTGATAATACGTATCGTCGACATCCAGCCATGTCGCTGATTGAGTTGATCGGAGACTGCTGGAATCCTAAGCATGCTGAGAGTGAAGGTGGACTGGCGGCGGAGGAGGTTGTGTGGAGACGTTGCGGCCAAGGATTTGACTATGAGAATGAGAGCGTGGTTATTGCGCATTATGACCGGCTGGAGGAGGACGCAGCTGGTATGGAGTGAGTATGCTGAAGACAGTGTTTCGAACGTAAGAACAATTCATTATTGTTTCTATATATCGGCGTTCGGTAAATATTGGGATAAAGAATGATCTATTTCTCGTACACCGTCCCTTCCGCTGCTCTCACAAGCTTAAGCTCCTCGTCCAATCTTTTGAAATGCGCCTCAGCAATGTGCATCGAAGTGGCATAGTTGAGTCGATGGCCACATCGTCTCCATTCGACATCCTCCGGGATCGAAACATCGAAACAACAACTACCCCAGCAATCGGACAGACGATAGATGACAGACCGCCAGGGGGTCTTTCTTCTCCTTCGATCAATTATGTTAAATATCGTCGGCGTTGCCATCTCATGAAAGACCTCTGCCTCCGTGAAGTACCGGCTCAGAGCGATGAAGTCGCCGAAATACTGGCGCGGGATGTAGTACATGTCGCTCCATCCTGTACAGTATTCTGGACTTCCCACATCATATCCTTCGATGCCATTTGCGATGGCCCTGAGAGCCTTCCACATGCGCCCCTCGTTATCCTCGGGCGTTTGCAACCAGTGCCATTGCGGGTAGCGGCTCTTGTCCTTCATGCATACGTAGTATGGTGCCCCGTCCCCGACACCCATACTCGCACTGTCGAGAACCCAGATGCGCGTGAAGTCCATATCAAAGAACTTCATCGGGTCGACCCACGCATCGAAGTGCATGAACCAAACGCCTGTGATGTTTTGTACGTGGCGGTCGCCTACGAAACCTTCAGGCCCTGAATGGCCGTCGTGAGTTGCCTCGATAGGTCCTTCGGAACTGGAATTCAGAATGGAGGCCATGAGATTTGCAACGCCTTGGTAGCCCGTCCAGAAGCTCCAATAGTTGTCATGTGTGATATTGAGGAAGTATTGCTCGCCCGAATCGACGACGTTATTCGGGTGAGAGATGTGTATTGTGTGAAAGAACGGCTCGTATTGCATCAGTAGTGGTATCCTCTCCGGGTGTGCGTCGCTATTCAATCTAATATATGCCACAGTATTCTTGAATGGCGAGACATCTCTCCTCTCGCCGGGATTGTTATGCAAGTCGGGCCCGGATGGTGAAGGAGAGAGGGTGGACGATTCCCATGTCCGCCATACTTCGTCGTACTGCTTCTTAATGTTCGAGGAATCTTGCAAATAGATCACGATTATGAGAGTGACAAGCAGAACGTAGAGATAAATGTTGTTGCGGTGAAGGCCGGATCTGTGGAATAAGGAACCCATGTTGGACTAGTTACAAAAAGAAAATCAAAAGGAGAATTAGAAAGATACCGAATTGCCGGTGGTGCGTCTAAGAATCGCGAAAGACGCGAGCATGGATGCTGTGGAATGCATCTGCAATCCCTCGTTCGAGACCAGGGAGCAAGGAGATTGAGGCTGGCATTTGTATCTCAGACAATGAAAAGGCTTCCACCGGAGTTGTACGTGGTTATCGGGATCAACTGGATTGCATAACTTCGCTTCTCGAGCCGTTTGCTACCGTAAGGGATCATTTACGGTGGCGATGGGGCCCATCTCATCGGTTGAAGCCGCGGCCTGCTTTGATCGTCAACAACACTCTCAGAAGGATGTCGAGTGCTTTTAGTAAACTCCAATTTCAGCATCAGCTCTATAGTCAAGGAGATTTTCCATGCACCGAATTCAAGTTGATCGAGCATATGGCAAGCTGTTGGTCGACGGTATTCAGGTCTGAAGACATTGAAGTGAAGTGACTTTGTTAGAGTTTTAGTTCATCGCCACCCGAAGCTCCATTAACCTTATCACCCGGGCGTTGTAGCGTGAGAGTGAGACTGATCCATCTTCAAAGTCCAACGTCAAGGACCGCTTGATGTGTCGCAATTTAGGACATTTGTGGTTCGACAAACAAGAGGATTTGTGAAACCCAGTCTCAAAGTACATATTTACAGAAACCCTTCCCTAAGAAGGAGCCCCACACTTCTGCAACCGCGGAATGGGTGCTCGGCCCGTTCTTTGCTTTTGTGCTCGAAGCATATCCATAGTCCAGCATCGATTGCCCTACATATAACAAGGTCTGCCAGAGATGCCTGTCAGCAACGCAAACATACGAAAATTGTCGTCGTGCAGACGGTGATGCTCATCATCTTCAAGCGGCGCCCAGCCGTTGCGCCGAATGCCATCTCCGAACTGGTCGCTGCAGCAGCTTTGGATCATGTCCTTTCAAAACACAGATGAGACGATTCTCGAAGCCAACCATGACCAGTGTCTCGTACAGGCTCTAGATGCAAATCTGAACCTGATATTGGTATTATCTTGTAGCGGTTCCACAATGGAATCGATGGAGAGCTAATGGCCAAACCCATATTCTCCCTTCGTGTCTGACAATGGATTGGTGGGACTCGTATTTATCTATCAGGCTCATAGAGCATAAATATCCGACAGCAATATAGGATACCCTCCTCATCACTGTTGAAGTCATTCGCTAAAATAATCATCGACCAGCACGGTACACTAAATCCAAGGTCTCATAGCTGCCGAGTATTAAGTTGTTGAAGGCTTTAATGTAGGTCTCTTTGCTCAGGCCTAAAGGAGAAATTCTTGAAGAATGAAACTAATCTAGTGCAATGTTACTAAATAAGGGATTTTGCCGGACAGTCTTTATACGATATGACGACTTCGATCTGTAACGACGATAGAGTTTCGATGTGACGTTGGGTCTTGCTGCATTGACCAGGCTCTTTCGTAGTTTCTAGAAGCTCATTTCGATCGTCAGCACCTTGCGGGTGGATGTTCACATCACAACTCCTTAAACCGAAGAGGTAAACTATCATTTATCGATAGTTACAAAATCAATTCTGGCCTTTCGCGGCCTGGTATCATCGTGTAAAAGTGAATAAAAGAGGCCTCCCTGTAAAATAAATCCAACCGCCGCTTTTCCGAATCCCGAATCGGCTGTTTAACTGAAGCCATAAGCCTTAGCTCGCCGACAATTGGAGTAGTAATATCGTTAGAATCCCGGAACATAGCCGAAAAATGTTCATGAGTAAATCATGGATAAGAAGTAAGATCCTCCACTGCACTCCGGACACCTGAAATCCTCATCCGTACTCCATATCACTCCGAATCATCGCCCAAGTCGATGAAATCCGGCATTCTCTCCTTCGCAGGTGTCTCCTGCCTCGCCAAGACAGGCTCTTGCGCGCTAACGCTCCTCAGCCTCTCTGTGGCTGGAGTCCTACTCGACATCCGCGAGTCCTTCGCTACCTCCTCCTTCGGCTTCCACTGCCCGTCCATTTCAACAACAATAGCCCTTGTGTCTAGCGCATTCCTGTCTGCAAGCGCCCTGCGCACATCTACCAGAAACCCATCAACCACCAAATTCTGTGGTCTTGCATCCTCCTTGCAGATTGGACACGCCCACACATCAGGCTGGCTCACGACCGCTTCATTCGTATCCGGATCGTGGATGGTCTTGCGCGTCGCCAGGAACGTCTCAAGGTCGAAGCAGTCGCGGTGCCGGCATTTCAAGCCACGCACTGGGACATCGTAGATCGAGCATGCGGAGAAGGGGTCGAAGAGAGTGATGCTGAGGTTCGAGTCGATGATCGCGATGTCGTCGTCATCTGTCGATGGCGTAAGCGAAATCTTGATCGCATCGATGGACTGCTGTGCAGGGATGACAGCGGCGTCGACGCACAGGCGGATTACGTCATGGGGCAGTGTTCTGACCATCTCGACGGCGAAGAGATACTGGAGTGGGGTAAGGTCAGTGGGAGGATAGTTGGCAGAGACTTCAATTGTGTTTTTGCCCTCTTTGACGAATGGGGTGATGTCGATGGGTATGTCCTTGCCGTACGTTGACTTTTTCTTCTGTTCTGTCAAGTGTCCGTTTACTTCAAAGTAGAGGTACGGCGGCCAGACGTTCTCGCCCATTGCCCATATGCTCTCGTCGTTTAGCACACCTTGCACTTTCCTGACGCAGCGAATACGGTACGTGACCGCGTCGGGGAACATGTTACGGATGGGTGGCTCGCCACCTTCGGAAGGCATGTCCTGTGGTACTTGGGCGAAGACTTTAGCCGAGATTTCGAAGTCGCATGTCTTGATATATACGTTCTGGGGGAAGGCAAACGGAGCAAAAGCAAGGCCTGCCATGAACTGGTAGAGTTTTGGTTTGGTTGGCGAAGTGTTGTTCGCAGATAGCTCTCTTCTCTTCAAAGTCGGGCTGCGAAGGTGGGCGAGATGTAGTCCGCTTTTGTGGGGCTCAGGGACAAGTCGAAGTGCCTTTAGATGGCCGACAGGAGGAAGTAGAGAGTTAGGAACAGACGGAGGAGGTTGCTGCTGAGAGGGTGCCTGCTGGTGATATACATGCAACTCTTCAGCGAGGTTTCTTTGTGCTGCAGTTTCCAGTGGTGCAGGCCACGGTTGCGGCGCGATAACCATCGTGTTCCACTGCTGAGCCGAACCTACCTGCGTCTGCACTTGTGCTGGTCGGAACATCGCCGCCGGGCCAGGAAGGACATGTTGTTGCGCCTGCGAGTTCTGCACTGGACCTGGTATCACACGTCCACCTTGTGGCTGGGCCTGTACTAGACTGTATGTGGAACGCATCGCATTTGAAGGGATCGGATGCGGATTGATCGAGACCGTCCCAGGGGGGAACATCCCAGGCGGCAGTTGCTGTCCAGGATTGCCAGTTGGGCTTGCGGGTTGTGAGAAGTTGTTGACTGGCATAACAGGCCGAACTGGATAGTTTGGGTCAAGTAATGGAGCGAGAGGACTGGTCTTCGGTTCAGCATTCAGGAGTGGATGTTCCTGATTATCTTGGTGAGAGCGTTGCAGGATTTGGTACTGTCGGATGTACCAGTGGTGAAACTCATCCACTAATGGTACACTCATGCGACGGTTCGAATGCGCAGCAAGTATACGGTTCCACTCCTCTTGATTCTTCATGAATAGCTGTTCGGCCCTCCTGGACCAGCGGGATATACCCATTCCCCAGATGCAGCGTAAGATGGACAGGAAGACAACATTCTGAAGCACTGCCGAAGTGGCGCCAAGGATCTGCATGATTTCGTTCACTAGCGGTGGATACTTTCGTTTTTGACATTCTATTCTGAACTTGTGCCAATTGACAACGATAAGAGTAGTGAACTTTCTGAAAGTCGAAAACTTGCTTTCAAACAAGCTCGGAGCAGATCGGGCAATCTCATGGAGCGGAGCAGGAAAGATTGTGAACCATCCAAGCACTCCTGAAGTGAGACTTTGATTCGGGGTGAGCAGAAAGTCCAGCGTCTCGCAAAGGGCTTGAAGTTGGGGTAATTCATGGATATACTGCGGTAGGGCGAAGTGATCAAAGGCTGCGAGGCAATATATCTGATGAGTCAAGAGGTATGTGATGTCTTGACGTTCGCTTGCCTGTCTTAGAAGGTTAATCCTCTGCTTCTCGAATTCACTAAGGGGCCGGATTCGATTATTGCTGGGACGGAGGAACGAATCAATCTGTGCGATAAGCCGTTCTCGGTTGAACACTGCGTTCTGCTCGTGCTGCTGGAGCTGAGCCGGGACTGGACTCAATTGTGGGCTCACTTGTACGCGTGTGGGTGGACCAGACTGTCGCCGAAGATGCTGCGGGGGTTGTATTGGAGGTGGTACAGTTGGGCGATTGCTGGATGCTTGAGAGGCATGCTGCAAGTTTTGAGTTGACATCTGAGGCGCACTTGGGCGTCTACTTGGTACTTGAGGGGCGGGCTGTAAAGTTTGTATCGGGGGCCGAGGACCACTTGAGTATCTGATTGGTACTTGTGCAGATCGTTGCGGCCCATGAGACGTGGTAGATGAGATAGAAGGCCCATTGCCATGAGTAGTGGTAAATCGGGATTGCTCGTGCGCTTCTGGCGGACCTGGCGGCATAGAGCCCAGTGCAGAGCCTGGCTGCTGTAGCATTGGTCGACTTAGTTGATGACATGTACTTGCAGTATCCATGCTGCGAGATGGTTCTTGACGATACGCGTTTCCGACAACCTGTGCGCTACTGGTGCCTTGCGAGTGTCTAGAGCCAACATCATCATTATTGCCGGGTTCTTGGTATGTTTCTTCAAGATCAATTAAGATGGGCTCGTGAGCAGGCTCGGAAACAGGCGCAGGTTCTACTGCATCAATGGTGATTTGGCCCACCTTGGCAACAGTAGTTGGAGCTTCGGTCTGCCCGTCAGAATCAGTACGGCCATGATTCTCGCCACCTGCTGGCCACACTTCCGCATCGCCTGTCTCTTCTGAAAGATTGTGTATATGTTGCATTAAACGTTGCCCATCGAGTCGAATCTGCTTAGACGGGGAAGTGGCCGGGTGCTCTCCAGGAGAGGCTGCGCGTTTAGGAGCTTGAGAGAGCGACTTGGTGCGGCGTGTGATGTCGACCTCACTGGCCACGGTGGACGCATGTGCAGCATCTTCGCTCGTGCTTGGTGCAGGAGAAGGCAGGATGCTGCCCAGCACATTGTCTGCCTCTGCACTGTGCCTGCTACTCATGGTAGGGTTGGATCGCGAGGGAGGAGGCGGACTCGATTTCCGAGGAGCAAAGGAGTTTGGAAGCTGAGGAGAAGTGGAAGTCGAGGGCGTCTCGCGCGGAGCGACTCTGATCGTGTCATCTTCAGTCGGAGCTTGCCGTGACGTAGTTGTGGGTGGATTGCGCTGCTCTTGTTGTCGCCGCGGAGCAGGAGCATCACGTATTGCTGCTCTCGACGAAGGTGAAGAAGATGCTGCTGCTGCTCCACTCATCCATGACCTCGACTTGCCACCCAGGAACATGTTCAGAGTGGCATTGGAGGAGGCCAAGTGGTGTGCCACGGCTTGGTCCGACATATTGACGCTGGAGCGGCGGTGAGGAGACATGATGCGACTCGTGCAGCGCTAGCAGCACACTATAAGCGATACTCGCCACGCTCAGCAGTGAAGCTATCCAATCCCCAATAATTCAGGTGTATGAGCAAAGGATTGTGTTCAAGTGCGGGTCGGAGAAGTCTCATGTCTTTCCTCTCCGCGGACGCGGCGTAATTGTTTCACTGCTACACCTAGAGTCCCTGCCGGGTCGCGTTTGGACGGCAACCGGCGGTGAAGAAGAGAGGGAAGCGGCGTCCATGGGCGAGAGAAGATGGAGGATTGCATCTGAGAGAGAGTTGGGGCAGCGCGAACTTCTTTGTTCCCGCGAAACCAGGAGCTTCGGCGGCGCTGTATCGACGAGGTGAGGTGAGGTTGCACGCGAGGGAAAAAGCAAGGAAAGCCGCCGAACGCCCACGCTCATTGGACGCCGGCTCTCCCCACATACATAGATGGACAGATTGCTAAATACTGCTATTCCAGCCTCGCTTCTAGCGCCGGCCTCTCGAAGAATGGAAGCGTCCATGCTCGCAGTGCACGCACGTTGGCTGTGCCAAAAGTAGCGGGCCCCAAGATGAGGATATCCGGGTGTCTCCTCCATTGGGCATGGGGTAATACGGCGCACAATATCGATGATTTGCCTTACACGCTCGTAGAGTGAGCATTGGCCGGGATGTGGCTGATATTGTGGTGTTCGTAATAGATACACGCGCCGCATGCGGGCTAGCGGCGATGCGGCGCTTCGCTTCCTTCCCTGTGCTGCTGCTGGCCCAACCCAACCTCTCGTGCTGCAGTGCCAGCAATTCACTCTCTTCATCCTCGCCCTTCCACCGCGACCGCCTGCACTCCTCCTCTCCGCACTCTGCCTGCTGCTCGCCCTCTCTATTTCCTTCTTGCTGCTCCCTCCCGACCGCTCGTGCGACGCCCCGCTCCACGTCCCGCCGGCTCCTAATCCCTGCCGAATTAAATCATCACTCACTCTGCTGAGTCTGCCACGCTTTACTCTCCATCTGCCGCCCTCTCAACCGCGCGCTCCCGAGCGAACGATCGCATTCACACTCCTCTGCAGCTGCTCGAGCTCCTCAACTCTTCACCCCTTTCACATGCGCCCAATTATGGAAATTCCGAACCAACCGAGTTGATCCAATTGAACATATCAAGCCTCAGGTAGCCACTGGCAGTGGAAGTTCTGAAGGATGGCCGCCAACAAGTCGCAGACCGCCCAGGCGCGACCTGGCGACATACTTCTAGTCATCCGTAAGTTTGGTTCTGGCTCTCGGAAAGCACCGCTGGGACGGGAGAGCCATCTTCAACTTCTATCTTCAAACGGGCAGAGCATTTACTTACGAGCCCGAAACGGCAGATGACTTCACTGCCAGAAGTCCAGACGAGCTTACTCTCGCTCGAGGAGATCGTATAGAGCTGATAGAGCGCGATGACGACTTTGGCGATGGATGGTTCTTGGGAAAGCACATGGGCACTGGCGCGACTGGACTCTTCCCGGAAGGTCGGTTTTGTGTGCCTATTGAAGGCGCCCGATTGGTAGGCTGACGATTCTTATAGTTTATACAACGACTGCGCCCAAAGGTATACTTTCTGCTTCCCAATCAAAACGACCCGTGCAGAGCAGTGCTCCTGCTATTGCCACGACAAACGGTGCTGCGACCGCAACAGAAAAGAGTGAACAGCCTCATACACCAGAACCAGACACTTCACAGACACCAAGTGAACCGAATAGCGCTGTATCCGTGCGAGCGTCCGACTCTGCACTTCCCTCACAGATGCAGAGCTCCGAACCTCGCGGCGCATCTGCGCAAAGATCCTCCCTCCCTACAAATGCGCAGCGCATCAATACCTCACATTTCACGCCGATCGATAACAATATCACCAGTCCCGTCATGAACGAAACTTTGAGCGTAATAGAGGAGCATATTTCGGACATGGGCACACCTCGACACAGCATAGTAGGAAGAAGCCACCGCGGCTTTAGTGAGCCTGGTGCCGAGTATACAGCGCGAAGACTGTCCCATATAAACGGTGAAGAGACAGACGAGGAAGAAAACAGCAAAGTGACAGAAGAGGAGGTCCTGGCGTGGTCTGCCGACAGAGTCGCAGAATATCTCGAAGATGTTGGCGTCGAGAAGAAGCATTGCGATGTCTTCAAAGAGCAGGAGATCACTGGGGAAGTGCTTCTGGGAATGGATCAGAGCTCAGTATTCCTAAAAGAGTTCGAGCTTGGGCCCGTTGGACGGAGATTAAAGACTTGGCATAAAATCAGGCAATTGCAGATGGACGTAGGAGACATCAAAGGAGCGTCAGGCCGTAGCCTCTCCGATTACTCTGGCGCTGGGGCGTCTGCAGACCCTGTACGAGACCGAAGTGCATCAGCAGCTGGAACGCTGCCCCGAATTCCAAGCTTGAACGAGCACGATGAGCATCCTGCTCACAGTCGCACAGAGACTTTCAACAGCCAGTCACCGCAACCGCTCTTCCAGAACGAAAATGATGCCTCTACTGGAGCACAAATGAACCAACCTCGCCCCTCCGCAGCATCGATAAGGAGTTTGAATCACAACAGGCGCCACTCCTCCATAGATTACGCACAGGCGAGCCCATCAAAGACCACGTCTCCCCAAATGATTCAGTCCGCCTCTCCAACAGGCATGTCACACCAAAAACAAAGTTCGTTCGATCGCACGTGGACAATGGGGAGCCACAGGCCGTCTGTGTCAACAGGCAGCGCAAGCGGCAGACCCGTATCAACGCTTCATGGACACTCGACTGGCTCGGAGATGACTGCTACAACTGGCTCTACTTTGGAAAGCAGCAATGTCACCGTAGTTAGCTCGATAGACCTCGACAGAGGATATTTTTCGGGCAACGAAGCCGACAACCGAAAGAATAATCGCAACGTACTGCGAAAGGGCCAGAGTCCCAGCCATTCGAGAGCACCGAGTTTCTCTTCGTTTAGAAGACGCAGTGGGAGTACCACACACTTTCGTGGCAATAGCAACGACTCTGTGCACGACTCTGTAGGTCCCATGACGAGTCCTGGGTCCAAATCGTACTATGGTAGTAAGTTTAAATATCCGAAGCGAGCTGCAAGCGGACCGGAACCTACTAGAACAACAGCGGCGCAAGACTACCCTCCTACCGTCACGAAGCTTGAATACAACAACGCGGGAAGCATTGATGCAATTGCATCATCACCGCATCTCATCGAGAGTGAGACGTCCTCACTAGACAAACCATCGCCAGTCAACCCTTCTACATCGACTCGCTCCTTCCCCAAAATGAGAATAACCGGCCTTCGCGCAATATCTGATGCCGTCACATCTGGCGAGAAAGACATCGTTACATCACCGGCCGACATGCCTCAAAAAGATTCTCCAATGCAGTCGCCTGTCCGCACAGGTTCCAGCACGCCGTCTGGCACGTCCAAATCTCTTGACATGGAAGATGCTCCAGCACCTGGTCTTGGGAAGACTCCAACTACCAGCTCTGGTGGCACACATCTCGGTCCTACACCTTCAGTCGCAGTACGGCGCAAGACGAAGAAAGCGACGTCCGCCTACACCCGCGGCCTGGAAAAGAAGACTCCGCAGGAGCAGATGCTGGGTTGTGACTACTCTGGGTGGATGAAGAAGAAATCAAGTAATGTCATGGCAACATGGAAGAGTCGGTTATTCGTGCTGAGAGGCAGACGGCTGAGCTACTATTACTCGGAGAACGATACTGAAGAGAAGGGTCTCATCGACATCTCTTCACATCGCGTCCTCCCAGCGAACGACGAAAAGATCATCGGTTTCCACGCTACCATCACAGGCGCAAAATCCCCAACCTCGCCACAGAATGCAATCACGCCGACGACAGCAGCGACCCAAGCGGCTGCCATGGCTGATGAACCTAATAGCCCCACGTCTGGCATCTTCATCTTCAAGCTTGTCCCACCTCGTGAAGGCCTCTCAAAAGCAGTCAATTTCACGAAGCCAACAGTGCATTATTTCGCTGTCGACAATATCAAGCAAGGCCGACTGTGGATGGCCGCGCTCATGAAAGCTACGATCGATCGCGACGACACCATGCGTGTCATAACGACGTATAACCAAAAGACGATTAGTCTGGCCAAGGCACGGGCGATGATGACGAGACCGCCAGCGCTGATGGGCGACGATAGTCCCGTCCCTAGTGGTGAGGGGTCGAGAGAGGGGAGTCAGAAGGGCTTGGGGTTATTGGGGTTGGGTGAGGAGAGAGAAGTAGAGGAAAACGGCGATGGGAGTTTGAGCGGTAGCGTAAAGGCGTCTTTGGAGTATTTGACGAAAGCGGAGGTATAATTCCTGCAGCGACGTTGCAGTGCACACACTTCAAAACACTGCAAATACGACGACAGCGTTGATACCCAGGAGGAGGTTCTGGCAGTAGAGATGCAGGAAATGTTCATTTGTCACGACCATACCACATACTGACGACCACGATACGGAGCGGTGGGGATCTGTGAGCGATCCGTCTTTTTCTTTAAATCGAGTTTTGCGGGAGTGCGAAACTGCTACTTAACTGATATCCCCCCGGCCTTCGGGTTTCCTTTAGTCGAAACTGATCATGTCGTCATGCAATATATATGTAATCGTATCTAATGCATTGCACACTGCCACTATGGTGCATAAACCGAGTTTTATGTGTGTTGAATGGTGAACAACAAAGTGGTTGTTTCTGTTTCGCTGCTTCGTGAGTGGCTAAAAGATCGGAAGTGCATCCCGCTAGCTCTAAGTCACTTGACGTGCCGTGCACGTGATCTGCGCCCAAATGGCGAATGTGAAGGAGTTGGGTGTGGGTTAAACGGTTGATACGATGGCGTTTGACGGGCCATCAGCTTTCTTCCGCCGCGAGTGGGACCACTAACTTGCAGTCTAGCAGTGTTCTCCCTTTTGCTTCCGGATAGCAATTCCGGCCAATCAGGCCGTGGTATTCAGGTGCTCTTGATTGGTCGGAAAGAACATCCGACCAATCTCATCGCATGATCCGTTCTGAGGGGAAGGCTTGAGAATGTTTTCGTCTTCGGTTGCAGCGCCGGAACGTGAAGAACAAGGAAGCATTACGTCGATCCCATAGGGTCTGTCGCTTTCTTATGATAAATAGTGCCTTGATAATGTGGGAGATGCGGACGGAGCACACGCAATGTCTTCGATACCCATCGCACGCCCCCAGTTCGATTCACTTGGCGGTCTATTGCTTTCCGCAGATTATATCGACCCTCACTTAATAAACAGATCAACTTCGGAGACGACTGTGCCTTCACATGTATTATGCGAGCCATATGCTTTAGCGAACTAATGGCCCACCTGGGATCATTCTAAGTCGGCGCTTTTAGCTGTCGATGCGGCCGATTTAGTGTTCGGCTCATCCAACCAAGTGGACCAAGCGCCGCAACAGCAAATACGACTCGCGGAGTATAAGCGAGCGCGAGGTTGGTTTGAAGGTGACAGCCTGGGGCGAGGAATGAGCGAAAAAGGCTAATAATACGCCAGGCAGACCGAAGCGTATAGATAACGACCAACGAGATGCACAGACGGTGAAAGAGACTCGAAAACGAAGAGGATCAGTATTAAAGAAACGGCGCGAAAGTAATAGTAATAGCCACCGAGAAGGCATGCTAGAGAAAAACAGGGAGGCAGCCAAACGCTGCCGGACGAAGAAGAAATCGGAAGAGGAGTGGCTCAAGGAGGAGGTGCGAGCGCTTGAATCCAATAACGCTCAGCTTCACAACTGTGCCACTTTTCTGCGGCACGAAGTGCTTGGGCTGAAGGAGGAGTGTCTCAAATATATCAATTGCGGCTGCGATCGCGGCTACGAACGCGTCCGCGACTACCTGTTGCAGATGGTTGCGGCTGATGCGGGCTATTCATCACCTGACTCCGCAAATTCAGCTTTCACGAGCTCTACAAGCTCACTGTCGCCTGGGTGGAGTACGGAGAACCTGGATGTGGTTCGTAGAGTCGAGCCACATTGAGCCAGTTGAGTAAAGCAGCTGTCATTGAGGGGGCGTCAGGCGTACGGTACAACAATACAAATGTTTTGTCGACATAGGTTCAATGTGGAGAGGCCATCGAAGTCCCCTTTTGTAATATGTATGTGTGAGATAAGATCTCTTTTTTTTAAAAGTTCGTCGCGTAGTTTTCAGTCGTGTCCACCACCAGACTCCCATTTCCGGGCGCATAGAGCTGTGTACTCCAAGCACACGGACTGTTGCTCAGCGGAATAAGGGCTTGAGTTTTCGAATCGTCTTCTAGGCATCTTCCAGTCTGATTAGCATCAGCCCGCTAGAATAATGGTTATTGGCCCGGGTGTAATATCCGCCAAATGGTCCTTACCCTCACTCCACAGCCCCTAGCGACATCCCAACGTACGCACAGAAAATGCATAAAGAAAAGCAGCTGCCTCATAGCAAGCGACTTCGAACTTCGAACGCGATATCTTTCGATTATGTCATCCCGTGCGAAACATCAGAGACGAGGCCGACAAGGAGGAGGTCGTGCCCCGGATTCGTCTAGCGGGGACCGCGCCGAACAAACCTCGTCGTCATCGCGGATCGGTCAGTTCACGTCGCCACCCGACTCCAACCTCATAAGAAAAGGAGCTGCACAGTGATGTTGCTTTCCACTAACGCTTCTCACCCAGGCTCCAGCGAGGATTCAGCGCCACAAGCAGCAACGGGCGCCCTGCAGCCTGTCGCAATACCCCGTTTACGACCCGAGAGCGTGCCATCTACTCCCATGGAGAGGCAACGGGTCGGACACGCGTGCGAAGCATGTAGACAACATAAGGCGCGATGTTCGGGCGACAGGCCACAGTGTAAGAGGTGTTTAGAGTTGGATATCGAGTGCGTCTATGCTGCCGGCAAAAGAGACCAACGTATACAGTAGGCATTGTAGTGTCTCGCGCCCAATATTGAATAAATTGCTGAACGGGAAGGGAACTCGAGCGGCTAAAAGAGCAGAACGCTCGCATGCTCGACACGCTTGCAGACTTACGCTTGCAAGCCGCGCCCTTGCCTGATGTGCAGCGGAAAATTCAGGACTGCCTGGACTGGGTGGTTTGTTGAACTTCTGGAGCTTCTTCCGGCGAGGATGTTTCCAGGCTTGTAGATAACCCTTTGCAGACATCGTCCAGTGGCCTCAAGCGCACACACTCAGGTAGCATCAGTGGAACAGCAAAGTCGACCACCGGAACGGAGGATGAAACAACCGCGGCAGTTGGCTCTCCGGGGGCGGTCGACATCCTCGACGAGGACGTGGAAAGGGACGACAGAGCAAGAGCAACTGGATACCTGGGGAAGAGTTCCGACGTGCAATGGCTGCGTAAGGCGCGAGAGCGGCGCTTGGGGGATCCTGTAGAAGACGGTGGCGCCGGCCCATATGGACCACCCAGCACGCCTGGCGTCATCATGTCTCCGCGAAGGGATAAGCTGCGGAGGGGCTCTGCCGATCCCCCGGAGCCCCTGACTGCAGCTACCTATCACCTTGACGACCAGGACATGCTGCCCAATCAGCCCGTCGACGCGTACGAGATGCCGACGCGGGAAACGGCGCACACATTATTCGACCTTTTCATGCGAAATGCCAACTCCGACTTTCTATTCATCGACAACAGTGCCACGGCGGATCAGATGATGAGCACACTCCATGCAGCGCAGAGGCAGCACCGAGAGCAACTGGAATCGCAGCATCGCGCCATTCTGAATATCATCTTCGCAATTGGCGCAAGCTACGCCCACCTTACTGGCGATGCTCAAGGGGGAAACCGTGATCATATTCTCTATTTCACTAGGGCGCGAATGCTCGCTCTAGATGGAGACATATTTGTGCGGCATCCGACCTATCACAGCGT
This sequence comes from Rhizodiscina lignyota, assembly GCA_010015805.1. Lineage (NCBI taxonomy): Eukaryota > Fungi > Ascomycota > Dothideomycetes > Aulographales > Rhizodiscinaceae > Rhizodiscina > Rhizodiscina lignyota. The sequence continues at coordinate 2,504,669 of ML978124.1, forward strand.
CCAGCTTACTGCGTTGACAGGCTTCTACTACCTCTGTAGCAGCCAAGTCAGTCGGTGCGTAAAGATCGCTATACTGCATTAACCCAGCTGACAGACACATAGGGCGTGGATGGTTTCCAGTTACGCCGTTCGAGCAGCATTTGCTCTTGGTCTTCATATTCGGAACGAGGACCCTAATCTCCCTGAATTGGAAAAGGAGGCGCGGGTCCGCTTATGGTGGGCGCTCTGGCTACTCGAACGGCATCTAGTTGCCTTAAGCGGCCGGCCTACAGCTTTAGATGACCGCCACTGCTCAGTGCCCCGGCCGACCGCGGCGAACGTGTCCAATTTCCTATCCTTCGACGCACACCGAAGTGAGAATATTGCCCGCCAGTATTTCACTCTGCGCATTGACTTGGCAAAGGTTGTCCAGGATGCCATTGATACATTATATTCGCCCTCCATTGTCAAAAGTTATTGGTCTACTGTGCAGGTGCACATCCAGGGCCTAGAAAACGACCTGCGGCGGTGGCGGGACCGTGTCCCAGCCGCCTTGGAATTTAACGCGATGGAGCGTGTCGGCAGGGAATACGTACGTGCAGCGCGTACTCTGGGGTTTCACTATTGCATGAGTCGTATCATGATATATAGACCATGTCTTTGTCCCCTCGATCGTCGGTTGGAAGGCCAGTCAGACCGGTCGTCCCAGTTCAACCGCGAAGCAGCCAAGCTATGCGTAGCGGCAGCTGAAGATCTAATCGACCTCCTGCCAAACGGCTCTGATCCAGAGTTCATTGATCCCGTCCAGCTATATCAAGAGGGGCCTTGGTACGACCAGGTCAATCTTATTATGCGCGCCAGTGCGGTCATTATGGTGGACATCTCCCTCGAAACCTCCCACTCCAACGGCGGAATGCAGAGGCTTGCCTCGAGCATCACAAAGCTGGTGGCGTGGCTCCGAGAGATGGCAAAGCATAACGCGGCCGCTTACCGCGCTTGGGAAACCTGTATCGACCTCATCACCCACCTTGGGTCCCGCACAGGCCTCGATATGTCAGGCATCGAAAGGACGCCACCACCAAAGGACCCAGAAGAACCGAAAGGTCGGCATCACAGCTTCTATCCGGACCTGCGCACCGCGCCTAACAGAACTTCGGCTCATGTTGGAGGCGCAGTTGCAAGCCAAATTGTAGCGCAGCATCACCAAGCGCAACATCACCAAGCGCAACATCACCAAGAAGCTCCCGTACTCCAAGGCCCCATCAGACACCCCGAGTTCCAGTCCTCGCTCTATGGGCAGCCTTCCACCACAGATCGAACCCTGGAAGCGTCATGGCCGGATGAGGATTTCTTCGCCATCAACCCCTTGCTCACCGACATCTTAAGCGATCCCACATACACCCTCTGGGACCCACTGGCGTCTCAGCAGCTTACACAGAGGTATCCGCAAGCGGCGGCAGGACCGAGCACACAGTCGCAGCAGTTCATGCAACCTCAACCCATGGAAACCGACCCTACTGCAGAACAGTACGACTGGTGGGACCCTATAGAAGCGACTGATCCGTTTCCCAGACAACAGTAAGGAGGTTTGCCAGCAAGACTGCGGCTGGTAGCAGATTCGGAGCAACCAGCAAGGCTGTTCTGACGTTTCTTCTGTCTCCACTTGAATAGCTGATGGGATTGAATGCGACAAATTGACCGCTTTGGATGAGTGGTAGGTCGGGTAGCACGAGTTTCCAGCTACGGGGGATACAGATGGCGTTTGCGGAATGAGCTTTGCGGTCTCACGGCCAATTTGATCGAGAAACGAGGCTACGAATTCAGGGTCGCAGCCAGCGAGAGTGAAGCAGTGAGCTATCTTCGCGGTGGATTGTTTTGTTCGTGTGAAGGAGCTCCCGAGTGAAACTTCGTGGGTACTGTGGTGGTGTTGAGGTGCTTGAATTCTGATATCCGTATTTTCGGGAGGTTTCTTACTTTTCGGGCTAGCTTGGCTTAGTCCGCGGTGTTTTCGTTTGTTTACATGTTCGCCTTCGTGGATCTAACTACGAAGTATCTTATAACAACGCGCCCGACGATGGGATAGCACCTTCACGCGGTGTTGGGCGTTAGTAGCCCTATAGCGGCGAAACTAAGACTATCCTACGGCAATATCGATATCGATTTTACCCCCGATCTCGAGCTGTTGCGCGTACAGCCATCAACAACAAGTCCTACCTCTTTCTCAGCAGCAGCAGCAGCACCAGCAGCAGCAGCAGCAGCAGCAGCAGCACTAGCAGCACCAACAGCACCAGCACCAGCAGCACCAACATCGACACTAGCACCAGCACCAGAACGTATCAGCATACCTGACCGACATCCTTGTACGCCTCTATATAAGCAAAATCGGATCTACACGGTACCGACGACAGCTAGCAACTGACGACTGGCAAAGGACAGCTAACGACAGCTCTAGCTATAGCTAGTGCTACCTCAATCAGCCTACCTAACGGACCTCCTCGTAAGCCTTAATATAAGCAAACCCTTTAATCCTAGATAGGATTCCTAATATGCCGGCGATAAGATTATCACGACCTAAGATATAGCTTAGATAGGAAGACCTCGAGATTGGTAGAAGGAAAGAGTTAGCTAGACTAGCAGAGAATAGCCTAAGCGTATAGCTGGATATATAGCCACAAGCACTCCTCTGAATGCTGATTCTCATGGCTACGTTTGTCACTGTGCACGACGTTGGACTTGACAAAGGAACGAGTACAAGACACTACTCCATGACACTCCGCCTCTGTTCCTCATCCTCACGCCCCGCCTCAGCTGTTTTCTCAGTACTCGCCGCAACACGCTTCGCGCGCCGCCGTGCATCAATGTACATCATAAACTCGCCATACGTTCGCGGCATCACCTTGAGCTCCTTATCGACCGTAAATGTATAGTTGAACGTCCCCGTCGGCTTGGTCTCTCCATGTTCAACATTCCGCACCTTTGAGTCAACTCGGACTTGGACCCTCGTGTAGGGCTTTGGTGGCGTGGATGCATCTCCGGAGACTGATACGAGCGGTGGGTCCGTGTACACTACTGTGGCAGTGAGGTACAAGACACTACCAACTGGCACGGGATTCTCGAAAGTGCTGGGATCGAGACTCAAGAATGACGGGCGGCTGTGCGAAAAGGATGCTGCGCAGCAGAATGCAAGCTCAAAGGTCTGTTTGAGAAGGAAGCCGCCGAAGATCATGAAATGGTGTCGGTTACGGTATTGAGGCTGCATGATAGAGGCTGTTTGGAGACGGGTGGAATCCATGAAGTAGACATTGTGGGGTTTTCGTTCTGAGTTGTTGGGATCTGTTCACCTGTTAGGGTCGGTGCTTGAGCACATCAGGCTCGGGGGTCAGACCATGATACATGACTTGCTTCTGCCAGATTGCATGAATGAGATCACTCTCCTCGTCGTTTGGCGTATGCTTGAAGAGTGATGTCTTTCCTTGCTCCTTCCGTTGTTTGGAGTTCTGCTCTCCGATTGCGTATAGACGTTTCTCTTCTTCCGTTTCTATGATAAGCGGGTTGACTGGTACCGGCCTGAATACGTTGTTAGTGTGTATCATCGAATTGACACGTTTGGTCTTACTTTCGTGTCCCTGGATCAAGCGATACCATCGTGCAGCTGCACGTTACGAGAATGTCTTCCGGCTTTACCTCTGCCCCCTCTTTAGGCGCCTTCGCAACCTGGAGCGAAATCTCCATACTGCTACGTCCCGTGGCATACGTCACCATCCCAGACATTTCAAGGTCGCAGATCTCGAGTAGCGGCCGATTAATGGTGATCCGATCGAACGCCGCTGTGACAGTCGTGACAGCATCGCCGGTATGCTTATACGCAATGACCCCAGATAGGGCGTCCAGATCCATGAAGATTGTGCCGAGCCTAAAAATTGGTTAGCTTCTGAAAAGTAATTAGAGTTTCGAATCAAGATAGCGAACCTGATATGTCCAGAAGAATTCGTATATGTATCAAGTAGCCACGGATCTTGAGCTAGCGGTAGTATCTATGAATAATGAGCAGACTGATATTCAATAGGTTACTTCCTTTACATACGACACTGTGATAGCTGTCCGACATTCTCTTTGGTAGCAATTCTCTGTCTTTCGGGACCTGAGGCTTCCCTGAGGGCTGTGATGGATCATGCCCTTCTTGTTCTCTGCGACGAAATGCTTCAATCCATGGCGTCCGTACTCTTGCCGCCGTCAATTCTCGGAAGACTCCATCCGTTTGACGACGAACTGTCGTGTGGAATTGTCGGTTTAGAGTTTGATTGTGTCTTATCCACCATAGGAGTACGGAAGGCCTTGATATGATGCCTTTCATCTTGTACGCCCGAATTACAATTGAGAACCAAGTATAAATCAATTTTGGATCAGGCGTTCCACATGAGGCGCAATTTAGCATAGGTGATCTTTCCTGGTTGAGTGATGAGATGGATGGAGGTTAATACCGAATATGGAATGCGGGAGAGCTCCGCTCTTCATATACATCTTCCACAACAGTGAACCTGCAACATTTTCTCACAACTTCAAGCTAAACATGAAAAGCTGATACAACAAGCTCAGAATGAGGTCTTTCCAGGTAACCCCTCCACTACCAACACTACGATACTAAACTCCTACACAGCGCCCTATTCCAACAGCGCGTCTTCACCTCCGAACCCCCCGACTACGTCACCCCGACCTTCCCATCACTCTATTGGCCCTTCCCCGTCGGTGGTCCGCAAGCCTACTGGCTCTACCATGCCTACGACATCTGGCGCTTCACGATACTATGGCACTTGGTGTTCTTCGGCGCGGTGCATATCGCCACGAGCGGATACAGCATGATCGCGCAGTATAGGAACTGGAAGACGATTTGGATGGTGCCGATACTGTATGCACTTATAGGAGGGCTGGAGGCTGTCATTGCAGGCAGTGTTACGGGAGGATTGTAAGTGCTAGAAGGATTGATGAGAAGGGCTGAACGGGGAGCTGACGGAGGGATGCAGGCTCGGTGGAGTGTATAATGCGGGATTCTATCGCATGAGCACGTGGATACCGTTCGTATGGGCATTGATCAGCTCGCTGATACTGATACTGTCATCCTTTGCGATACAGGGAGGGTTATAATGACAATGGGACAAAGGCGTTTAGATATGGGAGTCTTGGAGGATTCGGCATTGCATTAGGAATGGATGAGGGACAACTGGATCCGGAAATGCATCCAGAGATGAAACACATGAGAGGTCCATGTAGCTCTCGCGAATTCACACCGATACCATTCGAAAATCATACATAATCCGCTCTATGCTCGTAGCCTTGCCCCAAGTACTTCGCCTCTCACATGAACATCTGCACTCCCATCCAGCCTGTCATACCATATAGAACGGCCTGGCATAACCAGAAGGCCATTCCCGCATACCGTCCCTTGCCCTGCTCCTTGTCCGCCCTCGTATACCCTCTCGCATACAAGACCCTGCATACTGTCCACACTGCGCCTACAGCTGCACTAGTCAGCGGGAACTTGAGCCCCGCGATCAGAATAGCTGGTAGAGTGCTGTTGTAGTTCTCCATGAAGTTGGCGTGTGCCCGCTGCGCGCAGTTGAACAGGTACATCGCCTTCTTGCGCTCTTCCGAATCGGCCTTGTCGATGTCGGAGGTCGTGGCGTAGGCGTTGGGATACGGCATTTTGGCAGCCTTGCGGAAAGGAGCTACACGCATGCCATGCCAGGTTGAGACGAAGAAGGTGGCTGTCGCGGTGAGGAGAACGTAACCTGGTGAGGACGACTTTGTTAGCTTGAGATTAAGGACTGATCGTCTGTCGTAGAATGTGGCTGGAAAATAAGGCCCATACCATATTCTTTCGGGAGGGTGATTGAGAGCGACATGTTCACTATGCTGCAGGTCGGTCGAGTGAGCGGGTTTCCTGATCGTGAATGCAGATGTTTTTCGAGCAACGGTGGAGAGTAGTCAGGTCAATTGAAACGCCGAAATGCGACAATACGAAGATATAAAGGAAGAGTACTCTGTAGCAGCAGGAGCTTTGAACAGCTGTCCTTGAAACCTACGCGTCTTGAAACGTTGTTTACCGGAGCCATTTCCCCTCGGAAGCGGACGAATGGCGGCCGACGGTGGTTTGAATCTCACCGTAGTGTGCATTGGGCAGTCTCTTTAGGAGTTCTGGATAGAAACGGGGAATGACATATCGTCACGATTGCCTGGATAGAGGTGTATTAGCCAGTCACGAAGGAGATTGGACCCCATGGCGGGATGCTGGTGAGCCGCGAGCTGGCGCGTCGTTTGCTGCCTCGAAGGAGTTGCAAATAATGCGGACCACAAGCCAGGCCGTGACGCGCCCCCTAAGATGCGGAAAAGCTCATATCGGAACGTGAAAGGGCGGGACCGAAAGCCTAGGCAGCTGGAGGTTACGCACGAAGAGGTGAGGGAGGAAAATCAAGACAGGAAGCGGTCGTATTTATGGGCGCCCATACTCGGAGCTGCTTACGAGCTCTCGGCCTGTTAGAAATCCTTCCGCATGCTCATCACGCAATAGGAGGCGCCTCTTAGTTCATGTGAAGATCATCTTGATATATTCGTAGATGGTCTAAAATTCTCTTCATGAAATTACGAGCATATCTAATAGGAGTTTTAATCATCCGCGATAACATGATCATTAGAGCGCCGCAAGAGACTGGTCTATCTTCTCCCAAGCTAATGGTTTGCTTACGCTGCCATACTTGGCCTGCCATGCGAAGAAATATAGAAGAGCAGCCTGGCAATGTTAGCGCATACAAAAGGAGAGGACTACTGGTTGAAGACTTACCAATGGCTGCCCAACGAGGCAGAAGGTGACCCAAAAAATGATATTCCCCATCACTGGGCCATTGATGCCTTTAATCTTCTGCAGAGCATCTGTAATGACGATAAGTGGAATTTGCCCAAGCATTCCAGCGAAAGCAACCCCTTTAGAGGTCAGCACTTCAAACGTCACTTCGGGAGAGTAGAAAGACTTACAAATAACGTTGTGCGTGGGAATACCAACAAGCAGTTCGTGCAGCAAGCCGGAAAATACAAATACAGTGACCTGCGCCAGCGCTGGTGGCCAACCTCGTCCAACAAGTGGCGCATAGATGTGTCGCCTCATGAAAACCATGACCGGCCTGTTCCAACTCGTCCAATACTTGCGGATGCTAGGAGCATTCCACCAGTCCGAGTAGAATTCTCGGTCTCCAAACATCATTACTTCGGCCAAGGCGTTTAGGAATGACTGGAAGAAGGCAAAAAATCCGGCGAGCCAACAGAATAGGGATATAGTCGAGAGTTTCATCAGCCGTTCTAATATGGAGATGACGTCTAAAGAAGCCATCTTGTCTAGTGAGTTCTGCAATAAAGGGGCCGCGTATTGAGCGGAGGCTATCCAAATGGCGACGCTCAGTAGGACGCCTTCCGCCAATCGTTTGCCAACGAAAATCCAGCGTATGTGTGTCGTCCGAGGATAGACTGGCTGATACACGAGAGTCGGTGCCCACCAGAAGTAGGTGAGATTGTTGAAAGTGATATTCTTGGGGTACGGACAGCTCTTGTACAGTTCGGGCATCTCGTTGCTCGAGGAGAGAGACAGATGGGCGCGCCGAAGATCTCGGTTCGTAAAAGCATAAGAACACGTCTTCAGCCACACGATGACCGCGTGGAGCTCGCACGCTGTTCCAATGAGCGGGTGGTGTATCCTGTAGTATACAACATATGACGCAATGACGAGATTCAGAGTAGCATTTACTCCGTGCGCGAGCGCAATGAGCTTCCATGAAGCCTGAAACGCTCGCCGGAGCTCCGCCCTGTATTCATCTGGTGTCTTGTGTGCTTCTTCAGCCCTTTTCCTGCGAGCGACTGCTCTCTTTGCTTGTTGTGCGGCGGCGAGCTCGATGAACCATGCAACGAAGAGATGGAGGGGGACGAGGAGGTAAAGCATGCCGCCATATACAATGTCTTGACGACGGTAGTCGTGACATCGGATGCAAACTAGAACGCCATATTTACGGAGGTTCTCGACCATCAAGCGGAGATTGGAGACGACTGTCGAAGGAGAATCAGTACACGTTGTCTATACATATCAGACAAACCCACTTAGCATAAGTATCATTAGATTTCGGAACCCAACGAAGCTAGGAGGATTCTCTGCACCGGAGCTGAGGCGCGATGTCCTCGAGACTGAGTGGACCGCGACCGCATGATTGTATTTCCTCTCGGTGGACTTGGGCGCCTCCATTCCTGCGTCTAGTGAAGCAGGTCCGTCAGAAGGGCCATTATATGCGACATTTTCGGTTATGTCCACATCCCCAGCGTTCGTAGTGGTCGCCGTACTAGTCGTAGTAGCCATATCCAAAGCTGGTGAAAGGTGGCGGTTACCAGCGGCGAAATAAAGGTGCAATAAGAATGACGCAAGGGCGAATCCGTGGGGAGTGTAAGGGCGCTGCGTCGTGTCTAAGGATAGTACGAGCTCCAATTGTTCGCATCAGCATGCGATGCAGACAATCGAAGGAGAAGCAGGCCTGCCATGGCTGTTGAGAAGATCAAGAAGCTTTCTTTAGTCCAGGGCAGCTTCTGGTGAGCGGCGGGGTGGGTTTGCTTTCGGGGTTGGGTCGATCGACGCCGGGTTCATCCTGGTCGTTGAGCGCGGCGGAACTTGCCGTATGCAGATTCACGCGTGGTGCCATTCCAACTAGGTCTGCTCTTCACCTCTCTGTGTCACGGCCCGCCTTAGAGCCTCTTCTCTATCGCTAAATGACGGGGTGCAACGACAATTAGCAGGCGCATTTCAGTCACTGGAACGAGAGGAGAAGGCGCCATGGAACGCGAGAGTAATTCGCAGTATCAACCTTCCCATGATCCGCCTCGCACAAGGACTAGACGTGAGTTCAACACCCAGAAACTTGAGACACATCTTAGTCTACGCCTACTCCTGCTGCAGATTCTCTCAGATTTCTATACACGGGACATAACTTTTTGACGTGGGAGTCGGCAACAGGACCCGTTACGGACTATAACTCGACGTTGCTACAGTGGGTGCGAAACAGAAGACCTGGCTACGCTGGGAGAGTACCACTAGAAGCCGAGCGTCCGAGTCCTAGTTATATTGTTGATGTACCTTGTGCTTATTCCTCCATTCGTCATGAGGCTGACATGCTTAGCTTCTTCCTCCAATTGCTCGAGATGGCAACGCAGTTGACAGCATCCCTGCACGGTTCTTGCACTCTTCTTTGAACAAGATCAAACACCCAGTCAATGTCGTCGTATGGACCCCTGAGGGCCGTCGGCTACTCACAGCCTCGTCGAGTGGCGAGTTCACGCTATGGAATGGCATGGGGTTCAATTTCGAGACAATCATGCAGGTATGATCTAAGCATACTCCTTGGTGCGGCCATACTCCGGGCTCACTGGTCAATAGGCGCATGAGAATGCAATTCGAGCCGCAGTCTACTCTCACAGCAACGACTGGCTTCTGTCTGCAGATCAAGATGGCGTACTGAAGTACTGGCAGCCGAACTTCAACAATGTCAAAGCGATACAGGCGCACAATGATGCGATACGTGGAATCGCATTTGCTCCAACAGACTCAAAATTCGTCACCGCCGCTGACGACTCAACTCTTAAGATCTTCGACTTTGCTGGGGGAGCTGAAGAGTTGACGCTCACAGGTCACCAATGGGAGCTCAGGTCTGTCGACTGGCATCCGACAAAGGGACTCATTGCATCTGCATCCAAAGACCATTTGGTGAAACTCTGGGATCCAAGGAATGGTCGATGTCTGACGACGTTGAGCGGGCACAAGAATCACGTGCTCAAAGCAATCTTTGAGCCAACGCAAGGTCAACTACTCGCTTCAGGTGGCAAGGATCATATCATCCGAGTATTTGACTTGCGAATGATGCGAGATGTCTTCTTGTTGCGCGGCCATGAGAAGGATGTTAACACACTAGCGTGGCACCCAGTACACCGGAATCTACTCTCCTCCGGCGGTGCTGATGGCTCTATTAATCATTATCTCCTTGATGAGCAGAATGCGCCAGCGGGCAGCTCTATAACAATATCCCCCTACGACAGTCCTGATCCTCAAAATGCGCCGGCACAAACCCTGTACCCTGCGCACACTATTCCATTTGCGCACGATTTTGCGATCTGGTCGCTCAACTGGCACCCGCTCGGACATATCTTCGTCTCGGGATCTAACGATCGTGTTACTCGATTCTGGACGCGACCTAGACCGGGAGACACTCACTGCTTCAATGATAGATATCACATTGGCCAAGCAGCTGCAGAGGCGCAAGGGACATATGATAGACGAGACATGCGCAGACAACAGCGTGAAGAAGAGGAAATGGAGGCAGAAGACGAAGCAGAGGGACTCGTGGACCAGAAGATGCCCGCCAAACAGCCCGGATTACCTGGCTTGCCCGGCATATCGCTACCAAGCGACGGCACCGGTGCTGCTCAACTGCCGGGCATTGGTGCAGCTCCTCCGCTACCTGTACCACCAGCAATGCCACCCATTCCACCGCCCATAAATCCGGGACAGCTGCCAGACTTTGCGAAGCTTGCCGAAATGTTCGGAGGACAAGTCCCATTCCCACCGCCTGCAGGTGTATCTGGACATTTCCCGCCTCCACCAATACCGGGAGCACCGGGACTGGTGGGTGCTCCTCCTCCGCCGCCGCCCAATCCTACAGTGCTGCCGCCAGGATTTCAATTTCCCCAGGGGTTCCCGATGCCTCTGCCGACAACGAACATTGCACTGCCTGAGGCCAACGGCGATGCGAACGCTAATGTGAGAAGACGAATACCACTGCCTAGTCAGCAAGATAGTCTCAAGGAAGAGATGAGACAGGGCCGGTATAAGCGGCCTAGAGGATGATCCCTGTTTGTGGCGTGCGCTAGTGATGGTCGACCGTCGTAGAGAACGAAGAAGCTGCTGTGGGGAAGGAAAAGCGCCGGGCGCTTACTCTAGGCGTTAATACGGTTTCACTAGCGATACCCAGATCCATGAATACTCTTGATTGGGCTGTAACTTGTCCATACACGAGCTGCGAACTCTGCATGCGACGCCGCCATTGTGGTTGCTCAATACAGTCTAACATACGAAGAACATTTCAAATCGTCCCAGTAACTTGGTCGTTCAAATAAGCTCGCGCCTAACAGGCGAACGGTGCTAAGCTTTCGAGTATGTTGTACAGGTCCAGGCTACTGCACGATCTGAAGTTCATCCCCACAGCCAACAGCCTATGCGTCTTCCCACCCGTCGATTGGGCCACTGGACACCATCGAGCATCGTCCTACTTCAGCGGCAATTCATCCATTGTCTTCTCTATGCCTCCACCATCTCACTTATTCTGTTCTTGCCCTTCTCTTTCTAAACTTCTAATGAAGCTGTCGAGCACTCTGTCAAAGCAAACCACTCTACCACGAAGTCGAACGCAGCACAACGATCTCATCTGCAGAAATGGCTGAACAGGCACGCTCCTCTGCAATTACCATTCCTGCCACTAAGGAAGCGATGGGAGCAAAGCCCAAAGTCCCCCAACACAATATCTGCGGCTGCCTTCTCGCTTCTTGTGACGAAATTCACAAAGTACAGATCAAGATCAGCATGTCGATATCTCCTCCTTCATCTCCTTCCGTGACTGGCTCGTTACGGCCGGCCCCGCCGCCGTCGCCATCGTTCCCGTCGCCATCTTTACCCACAGCTTCAAGTGCAGCGCCCCTCGAGACGCCAAGTGCAATCGACGTTCCAGAAGTGCCTCACAATTCTCTCACTTCTGACCATGAATCTGACTCCTCGATCTACGACGCTCGAGCCGTTCCTATTATTCCCAAGAGGGACGAGACCAGTTTGATCGTTCTCGAGGGGGAGAGGCTCGACTGGATTGTTCTTCTGGGAGGAAATCATGCGACTCCTACGAAGCATCGCCAACGCGAAACGATGGTATGCTCGCCACAGGGCTACGATACGGGCAGAGGGGGATACCAGAATGTCGAGTCTCTTAACCGTCGCGTCCTACCTCCGGAAGGACATGTCGATGCTGCCACGAAGCTTCGTCGTCGCAAGGCGAAGTTGTATGTGCCAGAGTGCGAGAATCGTGACGAGGAAGGAGAAAGGATCTTGTGGCTTGAATGTCCTGTGTGTGCAGTGAGTGTGCGACGACAACTCGCTGGCAGACGTGAGTGACGAGTGACTACAGTGACTACAGCCCTGAAGGGTGTAAGGCACAAGGCTGGTGATGGCGTAAATGGACATGAGGCATTATGGACACGGGCGTAAAACATGTATTGACGGAGTTGCGAGGTCATTGTAGGCATTCTAACTTCGATCGAGCTGGAGTTAGAGCATTGTGTGGAAACCTCCTTCGCTATGGGCTTTTCTGTCTTGTGAATATCGTATTTGGATGTCGCACAAAACATATAGGGCTCCCAAGGGGAATCAAACAGGTGTGCGGCGACCACAGGCGCTTTGAGCGTTGGGCCTCTTCCCCTCTTGAGCTACGGAATTGCGCGAAGTGGAGACATAAACTATTGAAAGTGTTTTTAATTCTGCATTCCCTCGAAGTTGTGGAATGTTTGTGAAGACCCCTAGCCAAATCGAACCGCTCCTCGACTCCCCTGTGGGCGCTCCCGCAAATGCGGCCTATTCTTTAACTCTCTCCTTATCCACGAGCTCCTAGAACGATATTTCGGCTGTGCGGAAGCTATGGCGATCGTATCTTCACTACTCGCACCTTGTTTAAACACTCGCCTCGCCTCAACCCCCTTTGTACATATCGTACGGGAGGTGGGCCGCTAATGGGGTTGGAGCTCAGTCATCATATTTCTGTCGATTTTGGGATCCAGCGACCGAAGTCCTGTACATATGGTACGACTTAATGCTGGGAATCTGATCTTCCCAAGCTTGCTGAGCTGACGCAAACCGCGCGAGTGGATGCTCTCTATAATTCAACGCAAGCTTGACGGCAAGGCGCAGCTGGTGCATCGATGGCACAGCGCACATACCCGTCCTCTTCTCCACACACTGCGCGTTCTGGGTCACAGAAAGATGAAGATTGATCGGTTCAGCTCTCCGCCTACATGGGCGACAAAGGACGACAACGAAGCGAAATACTAAGCCAACCCTCTCCTATTTGGACAAATAGTAAAGGTAGACATGACTTTTAATCGAACATATACTTAAGCGGCAACAGGATCATCCAGCTATACGCGTAAAGCTGTGGAGAACAAAGCCTGCGCACGTCGAGCGGAGCTCACAAAGGTGCCTCCCTGTCACATCAAACCGCTGTGTCGCACTGCGTACAATAGGTTGCTAACTCCCTCTGACAGTTCCGCCTCATACTTTTGGCATCGTACATAAACATACCGAAAGGACACTTCTCTCTTACAGCCTCGCACGCGAACTTCCGCTGCCGCTCTCGCCCTTACCCTCGCCTTCGGAGCCGACCTCAATGCGCATTCCAGCATTCCGCAGCCGCTCAACATACTGCTCTCCAAGGGTTGCAGGCGTAAGGAATCCACCGCGCAGCTTCTGCGCCCAGTTCTCCTTGGAAGGATCAGGACGAAGCAAGACCATGGCCGCTTCCGACATCAGCAGACCAGTTAGGTAATACATATCTCCACTATAGGACATGGTGCATTCTGCCGTCTGGCGAGAGTTGGAGTCGGAGGTTGCGAGAGCCTTGACTTTGATAAAATGGGAGGAGTGTTGGCTGGGGAATGTGTCAGCGATGATGCGCATGAGTACATATCGGAAGGCAGTTGAAGATAGGGAAATATACGCACTCTTTCGGAGGGCCTTCTCCAGGCTGCTTTACTAGCTTCTTCAGCAGCCACCGCAGTGGTTTGAACAGAAGTGCTACCACCGCGGCTGCGAAGCCAAAATGGAAGACGAAGGCGGAAATTCTGCTCTTAGTGCGCATCCAGGACGAATAGGTGAACTTGGGGCCGTAAAAAGCTCCGCCGTCGAGTAGACTCCAAGTTCGATAGACAAGTTGCCGATCCTGCACTCCGCAAAGTGAATCGGTGAGTAAGCCCAGGCCAGGAAAGCGGAAAGAACCGAATAGTCTGTAAGATAGGGGCTTCAAGGGCTTCGCGGCTTGTGGCCTAGAGAGAGCGAGCGAAAATGGACTCCTCGATTGTCGGAGCTGAGGGACAGAGTACGAATCCATGATAGTGAGCGCCGAGAGTAATGTCCCACCACTCGTGTCGCCTCTGAGAGCCTGGATCGAGTGCGTGAGCTGTGCCACTCCTGAAGAGTATTTGCTTCTCATGTGGCTCGCGAGTAAGTACGCTGTAACGTCTGCAGGCGCAGATTCGATGCCGCAGAGCGGAATGAGGATTGCTCCGCTCGCTTTGGCCGTCTCGTGATATTTCTGCACCGCATGGTAGACCCAAGGTGTTTCTCCAGTGCAGTCGATGTAGTGCGTGCCCGCCTTTGCGCAGGCTTCAACAACAGGTGTGCCATAGAGATGGTAGGGGCCGATGGTTGTGATTATGACGCGTGCTTTGCGGGCCAATTTATCTAGGTCCTGGCTTGACAGCTCCGCAATCTCGATTTCTGGAGACTTCCGATCTGCATTGAGAGACTTGAGATCATCGACGACAGCTGATAGCTTCTTCCAATTGCGTCCTGCAACTGCCCACTTGAGATCGGTGGGCAAATGCTGTGTGATGTACTCTGCGCAAAGTTTTCCCGTGAAGCCCGTGGCCCCCAGGAGAATGAGGTCATACTCTGGACTCGCGTTCACAGCCATGACTTGAACAGATAAGCGTGAAGAAGGACAGTGCAGTCGAAGTCGAGGAAAGCAGTTGACTTAATAGGAGAAGAACTTGGAGAGCGTGAAGATGGACCAAAAAGGACGGGAGCACATGCGGCGGAGGCGAAGGCGAATGTAACGGGAACACCGAGCCATGGCTCATATTGGGCAGGAGCTCCGTGGTGGACTTACGGCCGTGTTAATAGAGCTTCCTACTTGGTGTTTATCGCTGGGAAGTGTGTGAAACACTTGAAGAATCAACTCCTGAGAGACAAAAGCAGCGAATGAGGCGACAGCAGCTCGACTCGGTCGGCATTGCTCGCGTGCGTCAGGCTCGGCGTGAATATTCGCCTGCAGCTGGCCGTAGAAGCTTCTCGGTACCCGTCTGACTAACGCACGGGTACCCTCGCACCCAAGCCTTGCCGCCAGCCAACCACAGCGCTCGCTGGCGGCGGTGCCTGTCTGTGACTTCACTGAACCTCATGTTCTGTGGGGAGTGCCACTACACGCCGCAGCAACACCGACGCCGCGGGTGAATGCTTTCTTTGAACAGAGGCTCCAACGTACATGACTTTCTTTCTTTAATCTTCCAGCCACCTCTCATCCTGATCCACAACCGCGACAGGCTGAGAATTCTGCGCACCATGTCAGAGCCACTTTCAGACGCGGAAAAGGTACAATCAACACTGCACGAGATAGTAAGATATTGCCTAACATACAGTTTAGATCCGCAACAAGCGCCTTGCGAAGCTTGCTGCCAACCAGGATTCGACGCCTACACCTTCGCCTCAATCTCCAGCTCCAGATGCTTCATCCGTTGCTGAATCACCGAGCTCCGCGCCTGCTCAGCCCGTACCACAGCAACTATCCTCCGAACCTGTCAAAACAGACTCCACGCCATCACCGAACCCTTTCGCACAGCTCGGACTGAGGCCTGAATCTGCGCAACCGGTGCAACAACAAGCTCCAGCTCCGCAGCGAGCGCAGATCACTATCACCCCTCTGAAGCGCGAAGCCGAACGTTCGAGCTCAAGGCCGAGATCGAGACAAGGTCGACCAGGAGAGACGTTGGAGGAGTGGGAGGATCGCACACTCGGCGCCATCTTCAGAGTGACTGTGAAGGAAGATCACACAAAGGATAGTCAAGGCAACAGGCTCTACTACCTGGAAGGATTGAAATCAGACCTGGAGGATGGCAGCGATGGGGCGCCTCCGAGACTTGCAGTGGCCTCGCTGGACTCTGCGATCCTGGAAGCTGCATCGAATGCGCCAGGTAGAAAGGTTCTCGACTATCTCTTGAGCTGCTGGAAGCGTGTGACGAGACTGGGGCGTACGTTGCGAAGCTCAAGCACAGATGCTGTAAAGCAGAACATTGTTAAGGAGGCAAAGCGACTATGCATGAGCTATTGCATTTTTGCTGTCACCGATCCGGACATGTTTGGAATCGAATCCTCAGATGTCAACCCACTGGCGGAGCACCTACTGGTGGATCCCGAGGCCGACCATGGCGTCTGCTTCGAATTTCTCTCCGAAGCGGTGTCGCGACTACCGGAAGACGAAGGTGCACGAGATGCTCTGGTCGAGGCGATGATTCAGTGCAGCCGACAGCTCTCAAAGATCAGCATGGATGGGGACTTTAGGCCGTATATGATGGTAAATAAGTTTGAACGCTTTCTGGACAATGCTTATGCCTTCAGGCCCTTCGAAACTTTGTGCAACATCAACCATTGACAGACGCCCTCACGAAGCACGAATATTTCTTGCCTCAAGATATAGCACCTCAGGACATCGAAACCAACTCGTTCCTTGGGCCTTTCTTCAGACTCTCGCCTTTGCAGAGTGAAGTGGCCAAGAGCTATTTCATGGGTACTCAGTCGCAGCCCGAGGGCGTTATTCGAAATGCGCAGAAGTCACTGCGGATGGCATTGTCTACCCACCAAGACGAGCTGACTGACATTGTTAATTGCATTGTTAAATCGTCAAAAGAGCCGAGATTGAGACTCCTGGACTGGTTTGCGCTTGCCGTGAACTCGAATCACAAACGAAGGGCAATACAGGTTGATTGGAAATCTGTCTCTACCGACGGTTTCATGATCAATATTACGGTAGGAAAGCCTTTTCAAACGGTAAATTACAAATGCTAATCCTCAAAAGACAATTCTAGATCGTCTTTGTGAACCTTTCATGGATGCTACATTCGCAAAGGTCGATCGAATTGAAGTGGACTATCTGCGACGGTCGCCTCGTGTCAACATCAAGGACGAGACGAAGATCAACGCAGACCAGAAGACTTCAGACGAGTTTTACGCGCACGCCTTGGAAGGCACGAACAACTTTATATCTGAGGTCTTCTTTCTCACAGTGGCTGCACACCACTACGGCACCGAAGCTGCTAATTCTCAGCTGTCCACAAAGGAGCGACAGGTCAAGAATCTTGAAAAGGAGATTGTGAAAATGGAAGCGGATCGGCATAAGTTTGTTCAGGTATGTCAACACATCGATAAACTTTATGGACAGATCTTCTGATACAATAGGTTTCTAGAATCCGGCGCAGTTGCAGATGTTCGACCGAGCCGTCAAGAAATACAAGGACCAGGTTGAACAAAGCCGCTACGAGATACGAGCGACCCAAGGCGTTCTCCTTGACGAGGTCACGCAAGCTCGGTCTATGCAATTGATGCGATATGTCATTGTGTGGCTCTTGCGGATTGCTTCAGGCAAAAATTTGCCCAAGGAAACTCTAGAACTTCCGCTTCCTGAGAAACAGCCAGAAGTCTTTCGAAACCTGCCGGAGTATTTCATGGACGACATTGTGGACAACTTCAAATTCATCACGCGCCACATGCCCTGGATCATCACAAGCACTCAATGCGAGGAGCTTGTCATGATCTGCATCACGTTTCTGCGTAATAGCGAGTACATCAAGAATCCGTACCTCAAGTCTGGCCTGGTTACCATTCTCTTCCATGGCGTCTGGCCCATTCCAAATAGAGCGAAGGGTGTTCTCGGTGATCTACTGAATGCATCTCCATTCGCATACAAGCATCTGCTGCATGCGCTGATGAAATTCTACATCGAGGCTGAGAGCACTGGCACACATACGCAGTTCTTTGACAAGTTCAACATTCGTTACGAGATTTTTCAGGTGATCCGGTGTATCTGGACAAATACGGTCTATCGGGATAATCTCGCAACGGAAGCGCGTGTCAATACTGAGTTCTTCGTCCGCTTCGTCAACCTCCTGCTGAACGACGTGACATTCGTGCTCGACGAGTCATTTAGCGCTTTCAAGACCATCCACGACCTCACTGCTGAACTTGCTGCCGCGCCTGCGGACATGGATCAGACCGTGAAGCAGGAGAAGGAAGAAGCTCTTGCGGGTGCGAAGTCCAAGGCAAAGGGTTACATGCAGCTCACCAACGAGACCGTCTCCATGCTGAAGCTCTTCACTGAAGCGCTTGCTGACTCGTTCACTAAAGCTGAAATCGTCCAGCGTCTCGCAGACATGCTGGATTATAACCTCGACGCCCTTGCCGGTCCGAAGCAGAAGGAGCTCAAAGTTGAGAATAAAGAAGAATATGGCTGGCGTCCGCAGGAAATGCTGAGCGACATTATGGACGTCTACCTCAACCTCCGTGAGAAGACGGCCTTCCATCTCGCTGTGGCGCGTGACGGCCGCTCCTACCGCGACGCAAACTTTACTAACGCGGGAAACATCATGCGTCGTTTCGCACTCAAGTCCCCCGAGGAGCTCCGCCAGTGGGAAGCGCTCGCGAGAATCATTGCCAAGACTAAAGAGGAGGATGACAAGGCCGAGGAAGATCTAGGCGAGATTCCGGACGAGTTCCTCGACCCGCTCATGTTCACGCTCATGGAGGACCCTGTCATCTTGCCCAAGAGCAAAGTTACTGTGGATAGAAGCACGATCAGGAGTCATCTGCTGAGTGATCCGACCGATCCGTTCAATCGTGTGCCGATGACTATTGAGGATGTGATGGAGGATACTGAGATGAAGGCGAAGATCGATGCTTTCAAGGCGGAGAGGAGCGCGAAGAAGGAGCAGATTGTTGCGGAGAAGATGGAGGATGTTGTTACTGCGCAGCCTGGTGGCGATCCGATGGATACGTCGTAGAGACGCTGTCTTTGCGTGGTAAGCTTTTCAGTTGAGCAGCGTGAAAGGCATCTGCACCTGCATGCACGGCGCAAGGGCTTTGGATTTTCTTTTCGGGCGGATTAGATGAAGATTGCATGAAATTGACGACGCATGGTGCGGCCAAGCGCTGTGTGAATGCATGCGCGTGCATGCAACTGGCTCTAGCGGATAGAATTTTTTTTTTTTTGAATATAATGAACACTATCAGTTGTGCAAAAGCATCGTATTCAGTTCACAGTGAACTCATCATAGGGCGAACTTGATCAGCCGTTCACCATAACAATACCCGCTGAACTCTCACCTCCATTTGCCGTTGTAGCTAGCCTCGGGGGCTTCCAATCAAACAAATCAAATGCTTCCGTGCTCCACGGTCCCATGTCAGTGTCTTTCTTGGGCTCTCCCTTTTTCTTCTTCCCGGTGCTGCTCGGTTGCTTCGACAACTTTGACTTCTTCGCAACGGGCGTGTTGCCCACATCGGTTGTGCTGAGTGATTTGTTCTTTGATAGCGGTGACTTCTTGGACCGTTTTGCGGGAGGTTCTGCATGCTGTGCGGGCGCATCCAAAATTTCGATATCCACGCCAGAGAGCATTTCCGATTCAACAGATATTGCATCGTTGGTGGACTTTACACGGCGGAAGTTTCGCGCAGGCGGATGCGGCTTGCCATCAGGGGTTAAGGCAGCAGCCCCTTTCCCTTTCTTGCTCGTCAAATTGGGCTGCGTTGCGGGCCTCAGCCGGCTTTGACGGATCTCCGCCTCCATATTGGCAAATTCTTCGTCTAGATCAGCGAGAGTAAGCTTTTTTTTCTTTCTCGGTTTGTTGCTGGGTACGATCTCCGAAACCGTGTCGTGAGCGTCAAGCTCTAATGCCATTCCGCTCTTGCGTATGGGTGCATCAGCGCAGAGCAGCATCCGCCGTGGAGCTTGCTTGACGATACGAAGAGGTTTCGGTTGGGATTTCCTCTGGGCATCTGGCCTGTGCTGCTCATGAATCTTACTCTGGGGCTCTGGATTCTGTGCTTCCTTTGTGATTCTCTGCGGTTCCAAACGTTCTTCCTGGGTCTTGTCCTGGATCTTCTCTCTCCGATTATTCTGTGTCTTTCGACGCGATTGTACCAAGTCATCGGGATTTTCTCTCTGTGGAATTAGTAGAGGATCGGGAGTTGGACTTTTATGATGTTCCTTGTGCGCCGGCGGAGAGACTGGAGCCGGTCGTTGTGGAGGATGCATGGGAGCTTTTCGTGAGAGCTTTGGCACCACTTCTTGGACAGCTGGAGGCGTTGGTGGGATCGTGATATCTGAATGGAGCTCGTCGCAGTCAGAGGTAATGTCAACGAGGCCTTGAACTGGTGAGGAAACTCCATCGCGAGCTGGTTTTGCACGTCTTGTATCTGCTGCCTTGGCCCAGAGCGGCAAATGCTTCTTTTGCTTAGGTGTTAGGTTCGTTGTAACTGCATTATGACCCTTAGGGGGAGCATGAGTTTGCAGCTTCTGTCTCTTCGCAGCATGCTCCTCTGGTACGTTCTCTCTGTCTTCCTGCCTGAGTTCATACGGCGACTTTGTAGGTAGCACTGCCTTTCCATGTAGTCCCTTTCGCGGCCCTAACAGCGCATTTAATGACTTGTGACGCGGCTGTGCCGTCTGAACGCTTGCCGCGCTCGTTGCAGTCAGCGCCACCCTCGACGCCGTCGCGACGTCAGTCGGTGTCTTCTCTGGGGTCGCATTCCCCTGATTCTTCCGCTGGAACAATGGACTGATATCCGTCTGGAGTGTCAAAAGCGCCTCTCCGACTTCCACGAGCGCTCCTCTGTCCAATGTCAACTCATCACCCTCCGCCACAAAGCCTTCTTGCTTCAAGTGTTTATCACCGATAAGGCCACCCGTGTCATCGTAGACCATAATACGCCGATTGAAGGTATGGAAGCGAAGGACGCCATCCTGCCATCGTTTCTGCTTGCGTCGTATGTCGTGCGTGTAAAGGCAGCGGAATTCAAGGACAGGCGCGGTATTCTGAGTTGGAGGGACCGTGTAAGCTGTGCTGCTACGTGCGATTGGTGCGCTCATCATCTCAGTATCATTGTTGGGCTTCTGGAAGATTCAGTAGTATCGCCTTATTAAGTTGTGACGTGATTTCAAGGTGGAGGTGGAAGTTGTATGTGCGCGCGACGCGCCGCGAATACGAAGACGCACGCCATCACGTGAGTGTGACTTGAAAGTTACTCAACTCCAACCTGATATTTCTTTAAAGAGTGATCTTGAGCAGAATTCTCATTTAGTAGCTCTGCATTACATGTTCTCATTGAATGCTCACTTGTAAATAAATTGCGGAGGATCTCTAGGTAGCGGATCATATCGGGCACCAGGCTGGCACTGATGAATATTCTGCACGTTCGCCTACTGAATGTAACACTGCAGATATTACCTTCGTACTGCATACCGCACAGCCCATCAAGATGGTTCACGAGTCCATTGAGAAGGCTGGAGCGACAAAAGCACTGCTACGCCCTACAGCATTACAGAGGCGTTCGCATGGCCACCTTGTTCGCACAGTTCCCGCCTTCTGGCATTGAAACGGCACTTCATACTTTGGATTGCCGACCGACCTTATGATCCATCAAAGAAAGAGCTTCGACGAGAAGACGCAAAGAGCTGCGTATGATGCGGTTCAGCCTCCTCCGTAACATGACGCCCCTTTTCATAGCGTGCCAGTCCAAGTTCGTCTCGGTATATTTTTGGCCCCATTGCGGTGTCTCCGACGCTCAAATATTCAACATTCGCGGCGAGCATATCAAATGCGACTTCTCAATTCCTGCTGTTTAATATTGGTTTTCGGGCTGTGCAGAACGCGATGTCCACCTCACGATCTCCCTGCAGGCTGCAGTTATCTCAGCCGTACGCCTTCTGCAGCACGTCGTGTCTTCGACCTCGCCTCTCATTGGAGGTGGTGGATATGCAGCTTTCGACACGCCCGCCCCATTCCGGGGAATCCGCTGATATTGAGTTGTGCCTGTGGGAAGCACTTGATAGATGTTGCGCGTGCTTCTGCCACAGAGGTTTTGCCTTACAAGCCTCACTACGATCTACTAGTGTCTATCTAAGAAAGCTGCACGAGGCCAGCCTTCAATTCGAGAGATGTTAAGTATATTGCATGTTGGCCCTCACAGCATTAGCTCTTTCTTCTTAATTATAATGTCGAGTCTCGCCTACCAAAGGATTTATTTACGCAAGGATGGGTCGATCGAACTACATGTCGTTACCCTTCCTCTACGCGTTCTTCTTTTTCCCAGCCTTCCAATGCGGGGAGGTCCCGTCACAAATCATTACTAGCCCTTTAGATGCTTTCGTCGGATGGACGAGCGAGCCTAGTGACGGTGCCTGTAAGCCGATCTCGGCTAAAGATAATATTTTTTCACATGTGCTAATCTTTGAATGCAGGGAGTCAATACTATTGCAACGGCGGTAGTGTGGCACAGAGCGGCCAGACATATGCATGCAAAAACGGTGGCTTCTTCGGACTCACGTGTATTGGATCGAAGCAAGTTGTCGAGGAATATGTCGGCACTGCGACGCCGTTTTACGGTAGCACGACGCAATCCGTTTGGTAGTATTTCCCTGGTTATGTCCGGTTCAAGATCGCTAATAGGGTCATGAATAGCACAGGCTTATGCCAGACAGCGCTGCGATACTCCGATATAAACGACCAGAGTCCGCTCAGCGCATACGGCTGCTGGAACGATGTGTTCAGCATAAGGTCTTACTACGTGAACATCCCCGCAGCAACTGCCAGCACAACATCTCCAATCACATCAAGTAGTACCTCTGCGTCGCCCTCGAGCATCATCTCAACGACATCAACGCCGCTCTCCACTTTCAGAACCTCAACGTCATCGAGCTCTTCGTCTCCGCTCAGCGTGTCGTCACAACCATTTTCCAAAAGCTCGTCAGGAAGCGCCACACCAACTATCCAAGCAAGTAGCTCTGGCTTGAGCTCCAACAAGTCGAATGATATCGCACTCGGTGTCGGTCTTGGGGTTGGCATACCTTCTTTCATCGTGGCGGTCATTGGGGTAGTGTTCACAATACGGAGAGCAAGATATGACAGCAGCAGGAATCACGCTTAGGAGACGATCACGAGCGCACAATGACAGCAAGAGACTTCAGTAACGGTCACGAGTCTGAGATGACAATAGCAGGAGTTATAGCTTATTGGTGATCCTCACCCCCTCAATGAGGCAACCAGACAGTATGGCACCCCCGGTGAACAGTTCGAATCTCGCTAACGGCGATTCGTGGTTATATGCTCGGGCCTTCTAATGAGCGTTGCAAACCCTTCTGTATTTTTCCAACACAGTTGATATCCCGGCCTTCTTGCCTTAACATATGCTTTACTTTCGGTGGCATTTGTCTTGCTTCTCCGTTATATACCCTCAGCTTTCTCCTTGCATTTTCAGCTGCGTGTCTTTCCCAAAGTTGGTTTTCTTATTCAGCAATTTTGCGGTTTGCGGAAAGCGTTTCTCGTTCATCGCGCCGGCGTTCTGTTACCATCACGAGTGGCTTCTAGAATTACTGTCATGTTAAGGCTGTGGACCTCCATTATGCATTAGACCGCTGAAAGTTTGAAATAGATGACTATTGAAACGGAGTTGGTCTGAACATCATAGCGATCGACGGGAAAGTAAATTTTGCAGTCACATCATCACGTTTCATACATACACTACGAGAACTCGAAGATATCAAAAATTGCTTTCAGGGAAGATAGCAAGCAACAATTCTCGCAAGTCGCTCATCAAGCAGATGTTCTTCTCAACAGAGGGAGAAGAATAAATAGCAAAATACGTAAGGCCTCGTTGTGAGTGTCAAATATAAGATGATCGGCGTCGGGTTCTCGGCCATGAAGTTGGTGGATCTGGCAGAGCCAATCAGACGGCAAAGTTTCCGAGCAAGCGAGTGGCATTTCTCTCCTGAGTCGCGTTTATTGGACGCTAGTGAGACTTCACCTCCAACCACAAAATACATCAAGACTGACAAAGCATCAATTCTCATCATCAATCTGAGAGCTCCAATATGGAAGCTAACTAGATGGGGGTGGCAGTAGCTTCAACAGTCGTAGTGTCCGGACGGACCAATCCGGAGCTCAAGATTGCGAGCGAAAGGATCTTTCCATAACATACTCGGTCATCTCGGGCTCCAGTAACCAGAGAAAGCGCAGAATTTGTGATTACAATCAGTCTGCGTTCTATCACAGTTTCCTTTGTCTGGTCGACGGAAGCGTATGCTGCTGTAGCCTTAGGTCGTGGCCAAATGGACGCCGAACCTGAGAAGATCAAACTTTCCGGACGTAGAAAGGTCAAGTCTGGATGCAAGACCTGCAAGTAGGTTCCATCGAGCTTATCGAGATTCGTTAATGCGGCGGCGATCTAATGTATGTCACAGAACCCGACGAGTCAAATGTGACGAAGGGAAGCCGGCGTGCCAGAGATGCCTGTCTACTAGACGGGTGTGTGATGGATATGGCATCTGGGGTGCTGGCGGAAATGAATACGGGAGCAAGATGCGGAGATATTCTCCGCTTGCACCTGTCAGCCTCTCTAAGTGCAATACGCCGATTCCTCTCCTTTGCTCGAGCGGAGAAGAAAAGCTGTACTTTGACTTCTTTCGGCGACGAACGGCGACTAAACTTTCAAGCGTCTTTGAATCCCACTTTTGGGAGCAATTGGTATTCCAGGCCTGCACCTCCGAGCCGGCCGTTCTCCATGCTGCGCTTGCACTAGCTTCAGCTCACAAAGGCGGTGATGCCAGATGCGGAACATGCAGGTCCAGTCCCACTGGAATCATCAAAACGGAGCAGCGTGGAACAGACGACTATGAGTACTTTGCGCTTAATCAATACAACAAAGCCATATCTCACTTGAAGACTCATCTTTCAAATCACAAGATCTCTTCCCTGCGCATCGCGCTCATTTCGTGTATGATCTTCACCACGCTCGAACTGGTGCGAGGGCAGTACAAGTCAGCATTTACTCATCTGCGCAATGGCTGCAACCTTCTCGGTCAAATTCGCGATAAGGATGATGAAAAAACAGACCGAGGCAATTCATTCCTCAGATCTCAGCCAAAGTCTATTGAGAATTGCTTGATCGAACCTTTCGCTCGCCTAAACGTCCAAATAGGACTCTTTGGTGAAATTCCCGACAACCTTTATCCCCTCACTCAACTGAGCAGTGTCGAACATCGTCTCAATGTACCGCCATTATTCGGGAGCATTTACGAAGCGCGCGAGTATATGGATAGCTTGCTCAACACGGTCCTTCACATATCTGGAAAATGTTTTCAGGACAGGTTGACGTCTACACCACATTCAAAGATGACTATTAAATCCCAACGATCACTGGAGCTGGCGGTATCTTCCTGGATCGAATCGTACAACGTAAGTATTCCAAAATTCTTCCAAAATACCGACCACCGCAACAAATTCTCGATTCCACTCCTCCGGCTCTTCCACACGATGACGACGATCATCATAAGCACAGCAGTGTCCTCCCGAGAGGCTCTCTTCGACTCGTACACACCGAAATTCACTTCTATCATCACCGAAACGATCTCTCTTTGGGAGATGACTGGATTTGTCTCTCACAGTCCTTACAAGGGGGATTGCTGGATTCCCAACCTCCGGTTTACGTCCGAAATGGGGATTGTCCCAGCACTGTACTACACTGCTGTGAAATGCCGAGTTCCGTGGCTCCGACGACAAGCGATCAAGTTACTCTTAGCAGCTCCACACAGAGAAGGAGCCTGGGATAGCGTGATTGTGGATCACATTGCAGAAAAAGTCATGATAATGGAGGAAGATGGATTCTACGTGAGCGCACAGGTCGATATTGACCCTCCAGCATTTCAACGTCCCACGGAGAAATACATCCAAGATTGCAATGCAATGCCTAGTCTACCAGAAGCATTGAGATTCCACAACGTCAAGATCTTATTGAATGAGAATTCTGGACCAGCTGGATTCTTGGTCTGTCAGAAGCCCGATTACACTAGAAAGGGAGGTTGGGTGGAGACCAAGGTTCCATTTGACTTTACATCAGTGGAATCAGTCGACGTACTGCGGGCTCGAGAAGAGCAGGGATGTATACATCATCTGAATATTGACGACTGAAAGTTTTGCGCAAGTCCTTTAAGAGCTTCCGTATCTCACCGGGTTGACAACAGTTTCCGCAAGGTCCACGCCAAAGATCCGATTGAACGCCAGAATCACAAGTTTGTCTCCCGCCAAAGCAAAATTCGCAAGCGGCGCTACGTCTCTTACGTTAACTGGGTTCTCTGTATTCTCCAATATGATATCCGCCGCGTTGAATAGCCCAAGCACCTTTCCAGTGGACCCATTACGCACGACCACTCCTTCGTACTCAGCCGTCCAAACGCGACCTGCGTCACCAACCTTGATACCGTCTGCCAGACCTTGTCGCGCAAAGGAGAATAATCTCTTGTTCTGGGGCGTACATCCGTCTGGCCCTCCAAGGTCGAATTGATACACACCTGCGAAGCTCGGAAAAGTGTGGTTCGGTGGACGCTGGAAAACAGCCGATGAAGGTCCGTCCGTGACGTAGAGAATCGAGTTTGTCGAGTCGACAGCAATGCCGTTTGGTACTTGGACGTCCAATGGACCGATAACAGGCTTGAGATTGTTATCATGTGGTGTATAGCGCCAGACAAAATAAGGGAGTCCAGATGGCCCAGGAACTGTGCCGGGATGAAGGGTTTCGTCGCTGAAGAAGAAATCGGAGAAGAAGAAACAGGGCTGTTGCGTTACATTCGAGACGGCCACCGTAATGTCGTCTGGACCCCCGAACGGCAGCCCGAAGAATGAGTTCACGACTTCAGTCGCATGATATGTGTGAGGATCAATGGCGACGATTGCAGGCGATGTTACGGTATCACCAAACGTGGTCATATACACCTTACCGTTGAAGTAATACCCGCCATTCGGATTCGGCAGTCGAGCACCAGTAATATTTGGTCGGATTACTGTCGAAGTGTTGAGATCGAGGATGGAAACATAGCCTGGTGTTGGGTTCAGGAAGGCAGTGAACCACACTTGATTCAAGTTTGGGTCCCATACGCCGCCCTCAAAGGCGAACGAGTCGTTGGCATTCGCACTACTGACAAGCAGTTTGACAGAAGGGGAATCACCGAGGATGCTGCGAAAGCTTGCGTCGTACGAAATGAAGCTGGCCCTCCGGGCGGCTGTGATGGTCCGCTTGGTCGAAGAGTTACTTGAAAGGCCGGACGTGTTCACGAACGGCTGATCGAATGTATTGTTGAAGGGTCGTGGGAGCAGCAAGGTATCTTCCGGAGGGATTTGGACTGTCAGATTCGATTGTGACAGTGCCGGAACAGCCAGCATAGCCAATGCTACACTGAAGGCTTTCATCATTGCAGTTTGAGACAATGCGTATAATTGATCCGCATCAGAAAGAAAGATCTGTGTTCATCCCGGAATCTAATTTCTTGCTTGCCGCAGGCGCCCCTCTGTCGCACAAGGTGACATCATTGTGCACTCGACATCGCTTTTCTGTGATCTATTTTAGATACGTCTATAGCGCACCTGTGATATCTCTTGGCCAATATCAATTCCCTTTGATTTGATCAAGTCCAGAACAATCGAAAGAATATCTTTCGCAGATTCTATTCTTCGCCGTGCGGCAAAAGGGGGTTATTTCCCAGTTGAGACTAGATCAGGCCATTCAGTGGATTGAGACACAAATGGGAGTGGTCAGCTTTGAGATTCGAAAAATACGGAAACATATACTACACTGCTAGTATAGTTGCTAGGTTTGCTTTGAAGTGCTCAATCCGCGCCAGCAGCTCCATAGTTGATTCCATGGTTTGTTTTGCACCTCTCTCCCCTATGAAAAGATGATGGTTGCCGTGCACAACAAAGATCAAACTGTCGACTGTTTCTTGTATTACTTTCATTATCTTCTCAGCCTTGTCGCGGTTCTTAGACATCCAGAGTGTCTTCTCTCTTGCGGCCAGGCTTCGAAGCTCTTCCGCCGACAGTTTCAAATTTGCATCAGGAAGTGGTAATGGAAGAAGCTTGTCGACCGCTGCCATCAGTTGGTAAGTCATGATGAATCCCCAAGTAGCCTTATCTGCAACGCTGTGTCGAAAATCCAGAGGGCTGTCTCCAACGATGGCTCCCAAGAATGGCAAATCAGCCGGACCAACCTCATCAGCGACTTCGAAGCCAATATCTCTGTCTTCAACTAGTTTGTCCTCTTGCTTCGAGTATCGTAGCCCAAAAGCGCCCATCGAGATGGGGAAATATCCCATGTACTCGCGGACATAGATGTCGTCCGGTATAATCTCTCTCCCATCATTAATCGAATTTTGTTCGTGCAGCTGACCCAAAAATAACGGCTTGTATGTTACACTGAAAGCATATCCACTTGCTGAGGCAACTGTATTTGGAGCTCGTTCACGCACTCCGCGTAGTGCAGGCGTTGCGACCAGAGAGACGGCCAATTCCAAATTCAATCCACGACTGCGAGCTTCCAATGCGTATGGGTGCAAGATCTTTCCGGCCATACTCCAGAACATCAACACGACGCGCTTGTTGGATAGACCCTTTTGTTCGATCGTTTGTCTTGTTGCTTCCGCCGCTTGCGCGCCCCATTCCCGCACTGCGAAGTCAGGCCGTGTCGTGGGCATGACCGGAGGAGAACATTCCAGGGGGTACGACACAGCGAGAAAGTTGTAGCCAGACTTTTGAAACCAGTGTGCGAGAAAGTCAGAAGATTTGCAATTTTGATGGCCTCCATATCCTATTCGACCGAGATGATAAGCGCCTGGAATGAAGACTACAAGAGGTTTGTTTGCGTCGCTGCCGCGGATGAAATAAAGCAAGGTGGGAGCATTCTCTATCGTTTCGAGAATTTCTCCTTCATAGAGTGCAATTGGAGATGGAGAAGTCATACTGACAGTTGAGGAGTCAGAGAGATAGACAGTGAAGGACAGGAGATCATAGAACGCTTATGCTTTTGATAGCAACAATGCTCGATAGAGGGGATAGAACACGCTTTAAAATTCCGCTACAAATGCAAGATCCCAGGTTTGGCCTCCGAAGTCAGTATGAAGCTACTCGGGGAGATACAGTGGCCGATTTCGGCATTTTGGCCGATGCAGCTCATGCTGGGCGTTCAGCTCTCTCGCAGCTTGAAAGTCGGTTTTTTTGTGAGGCAGACCCTTTTCATCCGTCTCTTCTACAACATCCCATGACGACTCCGAACAAGCAGAATCCCGGGCACCGGGTACCCAGGGTTTCGGTCGAAACGCTTCAAAACCATGTACCAGGTCCACCGCTGCATCTGTGTTCTTCATAGTTTTCCATGCGCGGTTACTTGCTTCATGAGAAGAATGGAAATATCTCTTTACGCCTCTTCAGACGTTCATCATACAATTTCCGTCTGCCGTTCTTCCAGTGGGGCGTATCGAAGATCATAGATTACGCTTAATTCCAGTCCTTGAGCTGTGAACATGCTCTCGAGTTTGTCCCACTCCGCTTCTGCGTCATTGTTCATAAAGTCTGGCAGTATCACAGTTTTGAGATTGGGACAGATTTCTCTTCCATGTCGCAATAAATGGATCAAGTCCCTGCGTACCTCATAGCCCCAAACAGTGGTGAATGCATAGTTAAGAGATAGCACTTCGATTGCATCTGGGAGGATTGCGGACAGATCATGTTCTTCGCTTTCCAGCTTTCTGCTGATCAGGCGGGGGTAGTCCATATGAAGCCATGTGAGTTTCCAGAATTCCTTGAGTGACCCGAGCGAGTCCGAATCGAGTCCGTTCCCCAGATGAGAGTCCCGAAAATCCAAGGAAAGTGAGCGCAAAGAGTCCTTGTGAAGTGAGAGCGCTTCTCTGATCGATTCAGTTGTGGAGCACGATTCCGCAATCCAATGACGAACCCCGCCAATACAGGACATGCTCCAGAGCCTGACAAGCTCGAATGATGTGGTTCATCACTGCGATGCTGATATTGCAGTTATATAACCTTAGTGACGTGAGTGGAAGGCTTGCTGGCGCAAAGTTCCAGCGCTGAATATAATTGTTGATATTTACGAATTCGACGTGTAGCATGCGGAGGTAAGGGAGTTCGAAGAGAAACGAGAAGTCATCCATATCCCACTGGAATATCTCTGACCCCGTAGCATATTGACCGGCCTTGAATTCTATAAGCTTGCAAAACCCGTGTCTTATGCGTCCCAAGTACATCTCCCATTGTAGACATTTGAATTTGCGGGCAGGAAATCCATGGAATGTGAGTTTCTCAAGATGGGGAAGGCAGGCTAGTAAGAGGATAACCTGCGCATCTTCATAATTGGCAGCGAGTCCATCAAGGAAGAACTGGCCGGCAAGATCTTGATGAATGGGCTGGCCATCCGGCCTGATCACTCCTGTTTCCGTGGCAGCTTGGACAAAGAGGTTAAAGTCCTGTTCCCGTAAAGATCCTTGTGGATGGCATTCGCAGTCTACCTGATGATCTCTGTATGTGCGGAAGAAGGGCTTGCACCTCTTGCATTTGATTGAGTATCTCTCGGTGGAGAATTCGCGGATTTCGATGGCTTTGCAGTGTCTGGCGAGATGTGGACTGGCAGCGATGGTTCGGAGGAATGGTACGAAAGACCTGTCAGGGTTTGCTGCATCCTCAGATTGACATAACTGGCAAAAAGTACTGGTGTTACCAAGGCCCTGAATCCAGTTGATGTTGCTCTGAGACTGGCAAGGTCTGGCTTGGTGATCTGACGGAGGATGCAGTTGACAAACACGTCCTGCGGCAGATCGCCGAGGCCGGAGCGTGAGGCCATGTCTGAGTTGGGCCAAATGAGAGGGCAACGGAGTTGCGTACCTGAGCCCTTAGGACGTGCTGTAGAATAAGGCGGTTTGAAGCGCGATGTTAGGGAAGGAACTGGAAGTGCAGATACGCGTCGCGTCCGTGACGGAGGTTTTATCCTAAAACGCGACGGGACAGGGAAGAGTTTTCTTATCGTTACGGAGTAGACGCTGTTTACATGATATTCCGCAGTGATTAAATGATGTTGATGTTATTGGTGAAGTTGGTAATAATAGGACGTGGTACTTCGTCATTCATTTACTCTCCACTTTTCATCCTTTGCTGTGTTGCGCTCTCCAATTGTCTATCCATGCAGCTAAGCGATCTCACTGCATCCTCTATACTGGCACTAAGCCGACGGCGCGGTCCGCAAACGCAGAAAATCCGGGGTCTCCACTTCTCTTATGCCCCCCTTTCGCCGCTGTGTTTTCTTTTCATGTTTCAATGGCTGTTGGATCTGACCCCGGTGAGCACTTCGCCGGGAAAGGTAATGGTCATCTTCATTCATTTAAGCGGTTTGTGGAGAAACTCAACTCCGTATTATCCCATTTGTCAGATACCACCACGGCGGCATTCTCTATTCAGTCTTTTTGCGAGTCGATAGTACTTTTATCAAACTGAAAGCCCACAGACGGGGTCGCTCATCTGACTGTGATTGTTTCATGCGGCACCGCAGCTCGAATTCAGGTCTCACAACAGCACTTCAGTGATCGAAAGTCGCGTTTGTGCAAATCATCCACAAGGACAGACATGTTCTCAATTTCTAGTACAGATGACTGTTATTGATCAGGATCCCTTTCGTCCATTTCTTAACTCAGGAAACTCATCCATCGTTCCCACCTTGTTCCATCTTATTCTGGAACCCCGAACTGTCAAGTGTCTCGTTAGTCCCACAAACAAGCGCTTATTCCCAGGCAATGATTTACTTACACAGCCCTGAGGATTGCAACATTGACGACCATTGTTTTCAAGTGAGCATGACTGGCCCAATTGACAGTCCGGACAAGCGGTTCCTGAAGACCCGTCGCCGCAGAAGAGGAAACTAGAGCCCGAGGCGCTGAAACAGAAGCTCTGCGCGGAGGCAACAGAGAGGAACGAGAAGAGTAATACAGACACCGTAAAGTAGCGCATTGTGACTGCTTCGAATTGAGTGATGTGGATTGCTGTGGGATCTGATATTGTTGGGATGCTTGCTCAGATGTCTTGTTTGCACGTCTGTTTATATAGACATTTTTCCGCTCGCTGATGAGTGATATTGCTCTTGGCTAAATGGAATAATTGTTGCTCTTGAATTTCCGATGTACCATTAATCTGTGAAATGTTACTGTCTCATCTAAATCGGGACCACCAAGCTCGAAGAGGAAAATGTAGACCCTGGGAATGGTGGAGATCCTGGGATAATCGCGCTCCACGGCGGTCAAACGCGGGGAAATTCGTATTTCTTGCTGCATGTCGTCAACGATATTCGAAAGATGGGTGTGATTTGGTCGTAGTTCATGAGAAGCTCGCAGTTGCTTTTCTGGATTGCATTGCGGTGCGGAAGGTGACATTGCGACTTCAGGATTCTGCATCAGCATTAGCCAGTTGGATCAACGTGCGATGACAGCGCGCTGGATTCACATGAATGCCGAACATGGTATCGCTGAGCCTGGTATGAATATTACTTGGATTCTGCTCGTAAAACAATCGCTAAATCGCATGCATGTTGAAGAGACATGCGGAGGTCAGCCAACGCCTGGCCAATGCAATTGATGCAAACACAATATCCATCACATCTTGCCCATTACTGTGATATCATCTGACTTCTCTTTCTCCACATCCACCTCCACCTCACTTCGCTTTTCGTCATCGTCATCCAGCGTCTCGTGTAATATCGACGGCGTATGTCTCTTCTCCGAATCTCGGCCACTGTCTCCTCTGACCCCTCCAGCAGCGTCTGCCATTCCGTTGTCCAACATTCCTTTCTCCAAGTCGGCCTCTTGTTGTCTTGTTGTCTCTTCTTCTTCCCTCATCTGCCGCTCCCGCTCTATTGCCTCGAGTTCTTCAGGTCTAATGAGCCCTCTATCTCTGACAAAAGCACAAGTGATGAGACATACTACCGCCAATGGAGTCAGCATTATGAACACGGCCCTCGACGCCTGGGCATAAGCAGATTTGATAGCCGCCGAATCCGTTGCAGTAAATTTTGAATAGTCTGGATGCGTGAATGTCGAAGCAGCTAGATACTTGAATTCAGCAGGTAAGCTCGCTTTCAGCACATTCTGCAATACAGCCGCGCTCAATGCAAGCCCGACTGCACCGCCGAGACAGCGCAGGAAATTTCGGACCGAAATGACGACCGCACGCTGCGATTTGCGGGCGTGGGCCTGCAATGCGACGATGGTGGGCTGGAAGACGTTGCCACAACCATACCCGAACACGACCATGATGGCAATGATATAGCGCAACTGGAAATTCTCGTCGAATAGGATTGTAAGGCCTGTACCCAGGGTGAAGAGGAAGAAGCCGATAATTATGATCTCGCCGTAGCGCTGGGTTCGCGTTATGTACTGGCCTGAGAGTATGGACGAGCAGGCCTGGGTGCCGACCATCGGGATGATGAGAATGGCAGATTTGAGCGGACTCCACTGGCGTACGTTCTGGAAGTAAATTGGAAAATAGTAGATGTAAGAGTAATAGACGGCGCCGAAGAAGAAGTTTTGGATCATGATGGCAGAGATGGCCATGTTCTTGAAAAGATCGACTGTACAGTGTCAGTCACACAGGCCGAATGAGTCGAAAACACATGCTTACATGGCATCATTGGCAGGGCGCTGACTCGCCATTCAACATATCCAAAGAGAACAGCAAATATGGAGCCTATTGTGAGCATCGAGATCACCATCGGCCTTGGCCGTCAGCAAACACACATACAGCAGTATGCTTTTGAGGAACATACGAATTCCACGCAAAGTATGCTCCGCCTCCAGAGATTGGAATCAAGAGCAGAATTAAAGCGATGCTCGCGGTGATGACTCCCAGGTAGTCAATCTTCTTCACATTCTCTCTGAAGTCCTTCCTCGGCACAACAGTTGGCAGCATAAAATAGTGTACCACACCGCACCCGGCAGCGGTCGGAGCAAGCATATAGAAAAGGCCTCGCCATCCTACTTTTGTCTTCTCGGCAAACGTCGAAGCCAAGAGTGGGCCAACGAGATTGCCAAGTCCAACACAAGATCCCAAGATGCCCTGGTATTTACCACGCTCTTGCAGAGTAACGATATCGCTCACGACAATCATCGTGAGGCTGGTAATGCCGCCACCCGCAACGCCGGCAAGCCCACGGAACACGTAAAGCATCGCGGCATTCTGGCTAAGACCACAGAGCAGGTCGGAGAAGCAGAGCAGCGCAATGGCGCTCAGATAGACCAGCTTGCGGCCAAAGAGATCGGAGAGGCGGCCGTACAGGACTTGGAATACGGTGTTGCCAATCAGCGAAGATGTGCCTGCCCATGAGATCGTTTGTGTGGCGTTCAAATCTACGGCCATGATGGGCAGCAGTTGACCAATGCCATTTTGATCAATGAAATAGACGAGGAGAGTCAGAGC
Source organism: Rhizodiscina lignyota (assembly GCA_010015805.1). NCBI lineage: Eukaryota > Fungi > Ascomycota > Dothideomycetes > Aulographales > Rhizodiscinaceae > Rhizodiscina > Rhizodiscina lignyota. The sequence goes on from ML978124.1 coordinate 2,539,088, forward strand.
AAGGATGAGAAAGGTGAAGATGAGTTGTTTCTTTGGCAGAAGATTCTCCTGGTTTCGGAGTGCCTCCTCTGCTGCCCGCTGGCGTTCGAAATGGGACATGACGTTGGTCAAGGTGGGTGTGCTGAACAGAGGGCCGCCGGGAACAAACGAAAATTGGATGTAACGGAAAACGCAGACATCGAGATTCGGATATGAAAGATGAAGAAAAGAAATTGATGACATTTTCAACACCACAGAGTCCTCAATACATCAAATTTGCGCTATCAAAGCGTAAGTCTCGGCATCGACGTGCCGGCCAAACCTCGTCTTCGCACATTCCCCAGAGTGGAGAATGTCCGGCCGTTCGTTACGTCTTGATCTGCTCTTGCGGGCGGTCTGCGCCCTTTGCCGCAAAAAGCTTTCTTGCAGGCGCCCAATTTTCGTGGAGACGTTAGCGAACTCGGCAACGAGATGCCGATTGAAGATCGAGCCGTCTCATCGTGTTTGCCATTGGCTGCCGGGGAGTTAGGGAGGGCGAAGCTGCGGTGCCTTGCAGACGAACGACTCCTTCGGCAGTATAACTGATGCCTTTGGACCGTCGTTATATCAGTAAACTGCGATATCAGAGCTGCCATGGAGACCATATTAGTAGTGCCGTTCGTTACGGAAGTCATACAGAGTTTCTGGTTCGAATCTCGTTCGCAGCTCACATCATCCGATGATCTGACGATCTGCCGGGACGGAAACGGAACTACTTTATTCTCACCACTGCTTCCTGCTGAATTTTCTGATGTTGAAGACAGCCGGTCCTCGAAATTCGGACGCCCGGCAGAGCGCAGGTGCTGCTGGCGCGCAAACTCATGCTCTGGAACTTCCAATCAAGATCTGCCACACTCACCGTGTTTTTTGACTCACAGTTGCTATGTATGAATTACGAGACTGAACCTTCACAGGCGATGTAGACCAATTCAGAGGCTTTGCAACCCGAACGACGCCGGTATGCCAGCATTCGTCTTCTCTCTCCACCTCAATCTCTCCAACCGAAAGCGCGTTTCCTCCCATATAGTCGATTCCCTTCTGCACATCAATTAGAATGGATGCTCATTGGCGTACACGCTCCGCAAGCCGATCTTCTCCATCTTGTTTTTCTCATGTGCCGTGTCCATAGTTGACTTGATATGTGGGAAGACAAGGCCATACCTGCAGTTCCGACCTCATCCGGACTACTCTCCACCATCACACACCAAACTCGTCCCAATTCCGACGAGTCTTAAAACCCGCCGATTTCAGGACCAGATGCCGAGGCATTGCGACTGCCTCATTGCAAACTGTGGATTCCCGAAGAAATCTCAAATCGAAGGACTGCCGAGGCTCCATTCAAAGTGACTTTGAGTCCCTTTTTGGATCACTAGCTGTCTTTGGATATCTGAACGCATGGCGAGTGCTGTAAAGGGCCCGGAGAAGGCCACAGGCCGATATGGGCAATTCCAGTATATGACTCACACTGGTTGCAAACCGCCGAGTGAAATTGGTCTGGAGCATGTGAGATACTAGCTAGCCTATGCAGTGCTACTGATTCAGAATGTCCTGGAGTCTGGTATTGATGTGCCTCGGTAACCGGTCCCTGAGGTCAATCGTCACTTGATCTATCCTATTATTATGTATGCGTCCGCATTTTGGTTAGGGGTTCTTGGAGGATGTCTCTTTCTGAACCCGTTGCTCTTTCAAAGGCTGCTAACTACTTCCCGCCCCAGCATCAGACAGGCATCGGAATACACACTCATCGCGTCTCGAGCGCCCTCCGTAATGTAGCAAAGGGAACCCGTAAGAATGAAGCAACTCCGCAGTTGCTCGGGGACTGCGAATGAGATGCGGAACTTCACTTTGTGGAAGCGCTTCAGTAGAGACGATGATTTATTCTGTGATTTCAACTATCAGCAAAGCTGCGGTTTATTGCCGGCAACGTGAACAACGGTAGCCCATCACTGCCTTTCAGTCCCCGTGAAACTCGTAATTTTGTCATTCGTAAGCAGCAATCGAACGAGGTAGCCCATCGGCGTGCTGTCGTCCTGTGAAATCCCGAGCATATCATATTGAATCATCGTAAGTAATCATAATCATTCCTTCACGCCAAAGTTTCTGGTCGTGCTGTGTGCAGATATCACTGCGTTCGGTCATCGAATGCAGCGACCTCCGTAAATCCTCATACACCTCCCAAATCCTTAGCAGCGGACTCCACCACTGCCAGCCATAGATCGTGAGACGCCTTAATATCCGCAATAAGCGCAGTCTGCAAAGCCCTCGTGATCACCTCCGCGCTCCTCTTGTAGCCCTGATTAACTGGAAAACGCTCTTCATTAAGCCATTCCTTGACCTGATCCTTCGGTGCTCTTCGGTCATTCGTGTCCGTGGAAGCATTGATACCGAACACGAGCGGGATGAAGCTCGACTCCAGCTGCGCAAACGCCGTGAATGCTTCAGACAACTTCGGACTACCAATCCCAACGCTCTCAAACTCTCTCCGCGCTCGGGTCTTGCCGATTGATCCAGCGTCGAGGTAATTATTCGGTGCGTCGTCCATGAGCATTTTAACAAGGCCCGGACTAACATCGATGGTAGAGCCCTGGATGAGATCCAGCCTCGTGAGACTCGCATCATGCTCGGTGTGGTCATGTGCAGCAAAGTCCTCCAGGGTGAAACTTTTGCTGCTGTTCTTTGGGGAGCCGAGTTTCGCCACCATCGCGTTGGTCGTCGCCGATGCCAGATCCAAGTTGAAATTGAGCGCGGCTATCATTGCATCGTTGAAGTCGTCCTTCGTGATTTGACGCCCGTCACGAGACAGAAAACCATGGTTTGCGAAAGTATTGAGCATCGGGCATGGACTTCGGGAGGAGTTGGTGACTAGAGCGGCAGGAATCCATGGGTGGTTGTCGAGGAAATTGAGTACAGAAGTTGATTTGGCCTCGGAGGCGTCGACACTGAAGAAAAGTGCCTGAAGACAAACAACGAACGCCAGCATATTGAGAGAGGCAAGCATCTTGACTGTTGAGAGAAAGGTTCGATGGTGCTTTTGAATTCGGAGGTGCGCGTCAGCGTTCGGCGGTGTAGGCTGCACACGCTTGACGGACTGACAAATCTTCCATGCGCGGTATATGCTGTTGTGGAAAAAGGGAAAGACTGTGAGAGGCGTATTTCAGCTATCTTACAATGCTGCGGCGTTTGGAGAGGAGAGAGTTGTAGCGAGTGAGAAGCTACTTAGATACCGCAGTGTGGTGACGATGTCGACTTCTTAGCGCCTTCTTGAAGGAGTGGCAAGAACGTAAAAACCAACAGACGCAGGCACACAAATCCACCGAGTACGATAAATCTGAAACAGCTCGCCAGCTCACTACAAATATCGTCGGCTTCACGTCCGAATTCAAGATTCTCACCGTAATCGGGTTGCCCTGGCCCCCAACGTCATCTTACCTGACGAACCCTCCGCTGTGCCGCGTGGGTGCAGGCTTCAGCTGCAGGTGCTAACTTACTGAAGAGAGATGTGCCAGCCACAGCGGCAATCGAGCGGATCTCCGCTAGGAAGAAATTTATAAAAAGAATCCACTAACTTTTCATATCCCGCTTGATCTCGACTCCGGAGGGTCGGCTGTCGAGCTGGACTTGGCGAAGGTGACGAAAGACGAGAGTACCTATCGTAACGGACGCTGAGGCAAGATCTTATCTTATCTTCGGAGATCAGACGGAACATTGAAGACAGACGCCAGCCTGAAAGAATTTGAAGCCACCACGGACTACGCAAGATGCCTGCCGGAGTTGCAAGGAATGTAAATCAATCTCTTCTTTAACAAATGCCTGATCATCTTCAGCGGGCGAGATGTAGTTCACAGTGCGTTAAGTGAGATAGGCTGACAGATCTCGCAAGCTATGACAGATTATCACAGCCATTTTTGCCGAAGGGTTGGATGACACTCTGCGGCAGAAAGACTGATGTCGTTCACGACACTTTGCTCGATTGCTTGTTTGATGAACACAGTGACCGCGGGCCTCATTGTACTGGAGTCGAACTGAGGAGCATGAATGCGCCTCGTTGTTCACGAATACCATTTTACTCAGTGAGGCCGAGCCAGAAATGCCACAAGCTACACAGCATAGGATACAAGACAATAAAGGATTGAACCGGGTACGATATCTAGCCGAGACCTACTAATTAGCGACATAGATCTACCTAACCACTCAATGAGACATCACCTCAGCCACCAGCTCAGCCCGCTTGCGAGGCAAAGTTACTGGCAACGGTGGGGAAGGTAGCTAACCTCAAAACGGAGGTGAGGACAGTTTCGAATCTACTGTGATTCCTCTTAGGGAGAATGCTTCGAGTGCTACGGCCGATTCCAGATCAATAGTCCCAGTTGACGTGAAGCCTAATAGATGTATTTGATTTCTATACGAGTATTCCAAAAGAGATCGAGGTTCCATATCAGTTCTCAGCTACTGGTATAAAGGGCCTTTTCATTCCACGCGTCTCATTGTTCGTTGCTTCGTCGAATCGAAATTTCATTCACGCCTTCCAGCACTTTACAAGGTCCCACATGAAGTTGGCAGTTTTTCTAACCCTGGCTGCTTCGGCGGCCGCTGATATCATCTACCTAGCCAACTGTAACGCTGCAGGCTCGCCTTTCGGATTCCGAGCCGCGGTCTTCCACACCGGCGGTGGTGCAGGCAACGGGCAGCTCAATCCATCGACTGGGAACATTGGCATCGCCGGCTCGGAAGAGTTTTGGGGACAGTCGGAAGAGATAATTGTGATATACCCTGACACGCAGGAGGTTCTCGTCGTCCAGCCACTCAATGACGATGACGCCACTGTCGGATTTGTCGCCGGTACGGCAAGCAACAGGCAGGGGAAGTTTACGTGTAGGAGGGATACCGACACGCAGCTCTTCAATAATGGCTTCATCACTTGTGACAGGAACTTTTTCTGCCAGCCAGTAAGTGACACGACATTTTCCAGTGTCACTTCTATCACCAGATCATGGACCGGCTAACCGGGACTCTTTAGTCATAAGGAGAACAAAACATAATAATGGACGCTATCTGCACGGTTGTGTGTGAATTAACGCTTAATCAACAATTATCGGATTGACTTGACTGCAATGAAACCGTCGAAAGAAGAAACGGTCATTTTCTGAAGAGTTGCTGAAAGACTAGACTTTGGGAACTTTGTGAAAAGTCTATATTGTTACAAAGCCACAGGGCAGGAAAGCCAATTCTTCCACAATTGCTCGGTTATCTGCAGCGGATCAAGTGAGATGTGATTCATTGTTGCGCCGAGCAAGAGTAAAGACAAACTGACAAACCTCACATGCCATTATCACGGGTATTTTTGCCAAAGTCGGCTCGGATGACTCGCTGAGCAGAACGGATTGATGTCCATTCACGATATCTCGGTTGATTGTTTATCTGATTGAGCTTGCCTTAATTGTCGATGATACCTTAATATTGCTGATTGAGACGCGTGACGAGCTACTAAAGTTTGTCTCTCGGCCTCGAGGCCTTCAGCAATCGACAAGTGGACTTTGGAAGTAATCTCCATGGTCGATGCTTCATCACTCTCCAAAACTCACCACCATGGCGGAGTTTGTGACCTTTACGCGTGAGCAATTGTGGGACCGTGCTATTCCATAATTTCAACATGCGAGGTCTTCATTTTGCACTCAATGCGTCGTCAGAGCCTTTAAAATATTTGAAACCCGAACAGATAAAAGTGCACTCGCCATGAGATTTACTGCCTTCCTTAAAGATGACCTGAAGAGTATTAACACGCTTGAGCTTGAGGACAAAAGTTATCTCGTAAACTCGGTTTACTGGGTCACTGTACCGCTTGCAGGTGGAGTGTACGTGTGCATTCGATATGGAAGAAATAAGGCACTTCTGCTGCGACGGACACGTTCTTTCTCGTGTGCTGGTGTCACAATATAGATGATCGAGGAAAATGGCACAGTTGGAGCTTGCCGAACAGGCTTCATCGGGAATCTGAATACACGCAATTCCATGGCGGATTCCACGACGTGGTCTCTGGCCAGCAGATGCAAGAGGAACTAGAAGGCCATAGGCTTGCGAAAAGAGAGAGCTCAACCTTGAACTGGCATTTGAGTGATGACAAAGAGAGCCTGTGGACGACAAACCGAAAGACTAGACACAGAAGTGGTAAACTACGACAATGCCAATGCCTTTATGAAAGTTATCTATTCATAAGTGGTTTTTGTGTCCGACTGGTAAATTTCAATCACAGTTCACAAATATGCAAGTCTGGATGTCAAGACTTCTCTGCGGATTGCGCTTTGAACATCCGCACGTGCAGAGGCTTTTGACTTGTTGTGGATCAGTTGAGGTACCTGCTGCTCCAAGTGTGTCGGCCAGAAACTCTAATTCTCTCCCAGATGCCGCTAAGCTACACGATACAAGACCACCTGCGATGAGCGAGGCGCGGAAAGCCTTAGCTAGCAAGCTCTCAAATCAACACAGTCATAGTATGGCATCCCCGCTCATTCTTCAACCGTAGCAATCGGTTTCCATCCATCGACCTGAGCAACTGCATAGTTCCTCCCCTTTGCCAGCATATACAGGAGTCTTAAATATGGCGTCTCAACCTTCAACCCCTGCGCGATACGCACCGCATTTCCCAGAATCGCCTCAACTTCAATCGGCCGATTGTGACGAATGTCAGTCAACATGCTCGGCTCCTTACCGCCGGTCACAAGCCGATCGACATGCCGCTGCATGTGCTCTTCAATCACCTTCTCCGTGATGATGGGGTACCCGGCCGCAGAAGCAATCCGACCAACCTCACGCATCACGTCCTTCGCCATGTCTAGTGCTCCCGGCGAGGAGCGGATGAAATTAGCATCGTCGCAGAGAGTTAAGGCGGTTATGGGGTTTAATGTCGCATTCAAGGCAAGCTTGTTCCACCGTGCCACTTGGACGTCATCGAACACGGGTGCTTTTGCTCCTGCTGCTTTCCAGAGGTCTGAGAGGCGTTGACACTGCGCTTTGGCAGAAGCTGATGCGTTGGCGGGAAATGTGCCAATCTCGAATTGTTCGAGGAATGTTGTGTGTACTGCGACTCCTGGTTCTACTTGTGTGACCGGAAGATATACGATGCCAGATACTATCGTATTGTCGGGGTATAATTTTGCGTATTCGTCTTCAATGCCGATGCCATTCTGTGCCAATACGATAGCTGTATTCTCTGATACTGCGTCTTTGATGAGTCCCGCTGTCCCTGGGAAGGCCTTACTACAAACCAGAATATAGTCGAATGGTCCATGAGACCGAGCTTCTGCTGCCGTCCGTACGGTTATAGGGTTGTACTGTTGCTTACCCCATTTCGTCGATCTGATCCTGATGCCGTTCCGTTTCACAGCTTCATAGTTGGTTCGACATGCTGCGGTCACTCGCGCCCCGGCTTTGCTCAGAATCCACCCATAGACACAGCCAACTCCTCCAGCACCGAAGATGAATGTGTTCACCATTTCTATTATCTCGAAGAAAAGCGAATGTCCATTTTGATACGTGAGTAAGATGAAAGATATGATATGGACTACCATGGGAGGTGCCGGTGTCGGCGAGATATCCTAACCCGCGGAAGCAATTTGTCCGCCCCCTTTTCCGCATGCCAGCTTTTCCGTGCAACATCGTAGAGTCCTCAAAGTATGCATCTTTTGCTCCTTTATGATCTTCAAGAATCCTTCGATCCACATACAATTTGCTCATAATCGTCGTATTCGAAATTCGACAGTGCCGAACACGAATGATGCCCGCTAAGCAATATTTGGCAAAAGTAAATCTCCACTTTTTAGCAGAGCTAAGCCGTAAGCAGCAATGGGAATTTCTTCACACTCGACTGCGCCGCTCTCCTCATGTCATTTGTCTCATCTTTTAGAAGACGTACTTTGCACCTCGTTTGAAGCATGGAGACCTTTTATTTTGTACATTCTCTGTATCCTCTGAATCACACCATCTCACACGTGGGCTGCAATGGCTCAGAGTCTCCGTTGGGTGCCTCAGGACTCAAAGCCTCGTGCTCCTCGCATATCCAACGATGAATGGAACCGACACAAAGATGAGCTGTGCAATCTGTACCGAATCAAGACGCTACAAGAAGTGATGGTGCATATGAGCGCTGTTTATGGCTTTCATGCAACGTCAGTCTCCCGATCATTTGATCGTCATTCCCAAAGTAGGGCGTCGACGCAGGGAATCTGACGAATTAGTAGACAGAGGCAATATGTCTCTCAGTTCGAGAAATGGGGTATCCGAAAGTATAGCAAGGCAAGCGAAGCCAGCTTTACATCACTTCGAATGTTCCCATCTAGCACGACGGGTCTATCCGACGCAGAAACGTTGCATACGATCAAGGTTGAAACACGGTCGCTTAAACGTGGCCTCCCAAGCTTTTCCAACTCTTATACAGACGACGTACATGACAGATCCGATACCATCAAGAAGAAGCATCGTTTCCTTGATGGGTACCGAAACGATTTCCTTCCGAAGACAACATCGAAGACCCGCATCACATCCGAAGAATTAATGGGCAATGTCAATGCGAATCTTGAGAAGGATCGTGATGTGCCTCTTAAACGTGTTGAGGCATGGGCGGAAGGGCGGCCGCTGTTCCATATCCACGCCAGAGGCAACGTGATTTACCAAACTGGTTTACCTCCACTCGACCAAGCACTAGTGAAGGCTGACCTCCGAAATCTGAAACACGCGGCAGAGTTCAATCATACTTTAGGTTACGGCACAAGAGCATTCGATTTGTACGACAAGATCATCTATCTCTTGCAAAACTCCGATGCCTCCCCAGTATGGGAATGGACATGGGCGTTTACTGGGTACATTCAGAGCGCCATCAAATTTCGCTGCGATTTAGGCAAAGACAAAGTAGAGGCCGCCAGAACGTTACTGGAGGCTGCGATCAACGACTTGCATGGCAACGACTCGCTTGCGCCAATTTATATCCTGAAGAGTCTTCTTATGGATATGACCAAGGCCATTCCGAAAGCTGTGCCGGAGAAACCGGAAGAACTTCTTAGCTCGCCCAAGCCCGACATTACTGGAGATGCATTGATCAAATATCTTCCAGATCACGATCGGTCAATGGATCTCTGGACATACACCTCGTGGGAACTTCAGGCGAAACGGCAGTTGCTTGATAAAGACGACGTTTCATACAGAATCAAATTCCTCGCTGAAGATGCGGCAATGAAAGATCGGCTTATCTATCGTCTTCCTGGCCCTTTCGAGCTCGAATTTGGCGTTATGAAGAATCCATGTCTACGTTCATGTATCCGGTGGTGTTATCACACGCTTGCTGAACTCCGCTGCGATACGGACAAACTTACGGACGAGTTTTCTGCAGCAGTTGCGGCAGCTGACTTCGATGGTGGTAACGAACAAATTGTCACCTTTGCTTTGCTATGTCTGAAGTGGCACGCTGAGCAGCTTGGGTCGCCTGAGTGGTCATATCCAGCTGTCGAATGTCTCTCATGGATAGCCAATGCTGAATTATGGATGGGCATATCTGCATACAAGGTTCTCCGCACTGTGGTCGAGATGCTCTTCACCTTTAAACCAGAATCCTATGAGCAGTGGATAAACGCCGCTAATTCATGGATGGGGTTCGAGTCACTTCATTCGAAATACAAGGATGCCTTGGACTACGTCAACCAAAGTGCTGCAGCTCTCATGCGGCAGAACGATACCTATTTGGCGCGCTTATTTCTTGACACTTTTGCAACTCTACATGTTACCATAAAATCGGAGAGTGAAACTGTTAGACGAAGGGTGGAAGTGGACAAGCCGCCACAAAGATTACACGTCCGAGAAGCTCATTCTTTGTTGGAGTACACAGCACGATTTCCAAACGCGAATGCAACACATCAAGGAGGGGAAGAAGAAGGTCTCGGACCAGTCAGCTCAACCACTACATCAACCAATACCGCTGCAAGAGCCCTCCCTCCTTTGGGGACCTCGCCACAATCCGAGGGATCAGAGTCCTTTCGCCAACTGAAATCCATCCGAGACCGTATGCAGCTGTCTCGCCCTGCAGGAAATGAATCGTCAACACCATCAAAAGTCTTCAAATCGGGATCCACCGATACTAACTTCGTCTCGTGGATATCACATTTATGTGGCTCGTTTCAGAGTTCACTTAGCCTATCGTCGCCACGGACTTGATGTTCATAAGCGGGTGAATTGTTGTAGGCGGCGACCAGGACGATGTCCGTGAACACCGCGAATAAGGTTTCATGAACCCAAGCGGAGAAATGACTGTCAGCTGTGGTTCATGGGCCTGCATTGGACTCTCAGCCGAGATCCCATCGTTCACCGTCGAAAAAGCCCTCCATATTCGTAAAGTCCATACCGTGGCTAAATAGATCGAAGCAACTAGCCGTTGGCGTAAGCGAATCATCTAGGTCATTCTCGCGTAGGAAGTTTTCCTGCAGTGAGATATACGAGCCGGAGCCCACTGCGTTGGTCTGTAATCCCTCGTCCAATTGGACGAAGCTATCTGTGACGATAGTATCGGATTCGTCATTCGCAGGCCCGACGTCTTCAGCTTCTTGGCTTGTTCCGTGACTATTTGGTCGGTTATCGTCTTGTTCGTCATCGTCTTGATCTGGAGAACTGGGTTCTGACGGATTGTAGGGCCGAAGAATGAACGCACCTTCAGTGCGGTGTGGCAGTTTAAAAAGGGCTTTGCTGGGAAGCAGAACATCGTGTATATTCTTCTCTGAAGTGAACGAGGGAGTTCCATATACCAGGTCCCGTACTATTTCTTCCGAAAATGAGAACATTCTGCCGTAGCCGAAATAAAGCTGTTTTTGCAAAGCTTGATACTACAAGGCAATCCAATATGTCAGCAAGAAATGCAATTGTACCCAATGCTCGATTCGTAAATGCGTGGCGTACCAGGGAATTAAGAACTGGCCAGTACTCCTTCAGCTCCTGTAGAATGAGGAGGCACACTGCACATTTGGCCCATGAAGAGTACGAAGCCGACGAGGTCGATTTGGGGCTACACATTGTGCCGTGGACAGATCCAGCCATGAATGCGCAGTAACCCACGAAGCAAGGCACCTTGGAGAAGTCTGGGGTAGTCGCCAGATATGCTTTGCTCAGATTTGCGAATTGATCCGCGTTGGAAAGCGTTGCTCTTGCGCAGAACTCCACCAGGTTCGGAGAGAGCTTCTGCCTTGCTTTGGACCCAGAGAAGCAAGGCACTGCAGAAGCGTTCAAATACACTAAGCAAAGATGGTACATTGATCGAAGGAAATACGAGTTCCTCTGCACTCGTTCTGGGTTGTCTGGCCTCATAACATCGTCGTCCATTAGCTCCCCCGGAACGATGCTTTGGAATCGCTGCAACTTCGAATCTAGCTCGAAGAACGATGTCAGGTAGACGGAAGAAGTGGCATTCCAGGATCGGCGCACGAATTGTTTAGCTTGTCTCCTTCACAGTGAGTTAGGTCAAACATCTAGCAACGTTCATTAAAGCTTACCAGAGGTTGAAAAGTCCAACACAGTAGAATGAGCAATCTCTGAAGCTGCGATCATCCCAAAGCATCCAGTCACTGATATCTGTAGCTCTGGTATCTCCATGCGTGGAAGTGTCTTGCTCGGATTCATTGGAATTCTCCAACTCCGGGACGGGATTGAAAGATTCATCTGCGTCGCAATCAGAACATACAGAGGCGGAATCGAGCAAGCAGCTCTTGATCCAACAAGCCCAACGCAACTTCATAGGCATGGAGGTGTTGTTTGGAATGCGCATCGAGCCTCCGCCGCCATTTCTCTGCAACCTCCGCAAGAGAATACGAGATGACTCGCGAGAGACACCTGTACTATTTGTTATCTTTCTGCCTTGAGAGATGTGTTTGGGAAGATACAGTCGCATGGATTCTCTTAGACTTACTGGAATAGATTGTGCTTCGATCCAATTCTCCAACAGCAAACCAGTACAACCCCAGAATCTCACACGCACGAATAGTAGCGAGACAGGGCTTGTCGCAGTTTGTCAGAACCAGTTTACTGCCAGCTTCCGCCCATGAACGGCCCTTTGTGCCTAGCGTGGCAAACGCCTCTAATCCAGTCTTCTTCGCAACGAGGCTGTTTTTGGGTGCGTGAAGGAATCTGTGCGAAATACTCAAGTTAGCGGCTGATGCGAATGTCATGCATCAAAAATGCTTGCGTTGGGAATACCGACAAAGATGCTAGAGCAAACACGCTCAGCAGAACGTATTCCGGAAGGGTTGACGCGTGGTAATCCTCGACGAAGCTTTTGTGCTCGAAGAGAAGAGAAGCGGTAAAGACGCGCGTGAAGTAAATCTCAATGAGGAAGAGGCCAACTTCCGTCTCAGGCAGTTGTCTTTCTTCTGCAGAGACATTTCGATGTGGTTGTTCGGCCATGGTCTGCCCAGACTTGTTCAGTCCACGCCCTGTCCTGGTCTTGTATTGCCATCTCGCACTGTGTCTCGAAAACTCACTCGAGGTTGTTCAGCGCTGATCCTCATGTTCGTTGGTGAAGGCATTTGTGCTGGCACGCCTCGAATGGACGCTAGATGTCGTCTATCTGGCGGTCGTGGGTATTGGCATTGCCAGTGCCGTTGGGTGCACCGGAGACATGAAGGTTTTCGTCTGGAGCATCGTATCTATATAACGGGTCCATGTATTAGCTTCCAAATTCCTGGGCGAGAATTTAGGCACTGTAGAAACATGCTGACCTTTTGTGAACGACAGCGCAAGCAAGCTGTTTCTGAGAGTCGTTCCATAGAGGAAGTTGGTCGAGTCTGATTCAACTATCCTTGTCGTCGCTTGAGGATTTAACCAACGCCTGTCTGTTTTGCGCTTTGGTATGCAAGAATGAACAAGATACCCAAGGCATGAGGAAAGCTTTGGCACACATTTCGGACAATCGCGATTACGGTCTGATGTCTCCGGGCATGGAGAGGAGCGGAAGCGTGGGATCAGCTGAAGGGACAAATGCGGGGAAAGCACCCTGAGCTAGAGAATCTCGGGGGCTTAGCGTGCCCAGAATTTCGGTACATGCCCTCCCCGAGCTGCGAGTTCACTCTGAACTTCTTCAACATCATTCTACTCTGTATGGAGCACATCCACTGAGCTCTCGCTCCATTGTCTTTAAATACAATGCTATCAAAAGTCCCATTCGCCTTCCAAAGTATCTGTATGAGCAATCCAAATCAATGCGTTGGAACCTTCGCCCTTTTTTAACTCGGCCGTCTGCCGGATGATTTCGCGAGCCCCCTCTTCATGTTCATGAAACGTATTTGTTGGCACGACCGAGACCCCTTTTCCAAATGGCGCTTCCGGATGATGGACAAAATGATAGCAGTGGAAGCAATCGCCTCCCAGAAATGCCCACTTCACTTCGCCAGACTTTGACTTCAGACGCGCCAAGGCGGCCAAATTTCCTGGACAATGTCCTGGCGCATCGATAATCCAGAAGCTGCCGTCGCCAAAGAAGTCGTGCGCATTTTTAAAAGGCCCAAGAGGCTGCCACTTGTGCGGGAGTTTGGATGGCGATGGCAGCTCTTCGATGGGCAGCTCAGACTTTGTCTTGTCCCAAACTCGGCCATCAAAAGTACTGTCGTCTTCTGTGGGCCACGACTGTCCAGTATATTCGAGTGTACCAGGTCCACAGAGCACTCGAGCATTTGGATGAAAAGCAGCGGCTGGAAAATGTGGTCCCAGTGAGCATGACTATGGACGATTCTGTCAGCCAGGGACATTCATATGTGGTATCAGACGAAACCGACGCCCAGACATCTAGCAGTCCCGGGATATTCTCCACTCACCTTGCGATGATATATTTCACATCGTTTGGATCTAGACCAAGGGACTTGACGTCCTGATCTGGACTTGTTGCCGCCGGCTCCGTATTGAACACCTTGTGCTGCACTCTTTGTATCCTTGGTGGGTACAGTGAAAGGTCCTTCACCGGATTCATTTGTCAGCAATGCTCCGAATAATCGAGCCGGTACTATGGCCAGAGCATTGGAAGTTCCTTACGTGCGCGACACCCAAGTCAAACCACAGCGTCGTGTTTGTCGGTTCATGAGAGATGAAGAACATCCAGGATGTCGGCGAAAGCCTCCCCTGTAGTCCCTCTATCGCCAATGATGCTGGAATACTGAAATGACACGTGTAAAATGGCGTGACCTTCACGAAGGCATCCTCGGTGTTTGGCAAGGGAAGTGGGTTATTCGACTTGTAGGCCATTTCGGTCAGATTTTCAAGAGTTTGCTAGCGAGTACTGTAAAGAGAAGGGCACAACTGATTCCATCTTCTTTTCTATAATGTTCAACTCGTGCTTTCCTACTGTCACATCTCATTCTCTCCGATGATACAGGCAACCCTGCTGCAGGCTGACCGCCGCAGACAGTACAACATTCCCTTCGGTCCGAGCCCCCGGCCCGACCTGATCTTCAGCCTTCCTGCGAAGTTTACAGAATTAGCGGATCTCGAGATAGAATACGCCACTTTGGTCGTCTATTGGCATTTGTACTTTTGGGCATCTGAGATGCGTTATATATGCACTCCACGGCATCAAGTATTTACTCCGGACACGCTTAGGAAGACAAGTCAACATTCAGAACCACTATGGGAGTCAGCTTTCCAATAGACATTGCACCCGACTGCCCGTTCGGTCATCATAATATTCCATTCGGCATATTCAGCACAGCTTCGGATGTCGGACTCGGAGTGAGTACCAACCAATACCTTGAAGGACCTAAAAGAGAAGCCAAGCTGATGAGTTTCCTTACAGAATCAACGGCGAGCGGGTGTCGCAATTGGAAATTTCGTTTTGGAGCTCGACGTACTCGCCAAACACGGATTCTTCGAGGGAACGACGCTTTCAAGACCCCTGGGGGATGTGTTTCTATCTGTACGTTGACACCTGTTCCGTACAGAATCCCTGGACACCTTGGGGAGAACGATGAGAACTTATCACTGACACTCAGCCTGCAGACAGATCTTAATGCATTCGCCACATTTCCAGCAGCAGATCGGAGAGCGGTTCGCACCACCATCGTAGAGAATCTGACAAATGGCTCTTCCGCTCTCTACAAAGACGATGCCCTCAATACTGCAGCATTTGTACCCCTTGGCAAAATACAGATGCACCTCCCGATGACCATTACTGACTACACGGACTTCTTCTGCTCCCTTGTTCATGCGGAGAACGTGAGTTTCATTTATACCCTTTAGTTCTATCATGCACTAACACTTCTGATAGGCATTACGTCTTTTAAGTCTTCCAGTTCCGCAGGCCTTTTATGAGTATCCTATGGGATACAACGGTCGAATATCATCCATCGCTGTGTCGAATACTGACGTTGTCCGACCGAGGGGATTTTTCAGGAGTCCAGGTACGGACCACCCCATATATCAACCAACTCAACAACTCGACTTTGAAGTTGAATTTGGTGCCTTCCTCGCCTCGCCTGTAGAGGCAGGGAAAAACGTAACGGCCAGGGAAGCAGAAGACTTGATATTTGGCTATGTCCTTCTCAACGACTGGTCATCGAGAGATATACAGAAATATGAGATGCATCCATTTGGGCCGTTCCATTCGAAAAGCTTCCTTACCAGCATATCTGCTTGGGTTGTGATGCCCGAAGCAATGAGCAACTGCCCGTGCAGAGCGCCTCCTTCACTTTCCAGCCAGATCTCACCAACGCTGGAAGTTGATGACGCAAACCATGGCCTACACGACGTCCAATTCTCCGTGAAAGTATCTCGTAAGTCGGTGAACTTGTCTCTCTCTGATCGAACACTAACTATCGAGATCTCAGGCAAGGGAGCACAGGACGTTGACATTGTTCGCTCGAACTTGGCAGATGCGTTCTGGAGCCATTACCAAATGATCGCTTATCAGTCTTCGTCTGGGTGTGGTATGTCCACAGGTGACTTGCTTGGTAGCGGAACTCTCTCATCTCCGGTTAGTACTTGTACAAACTTCGTGTAATTTATGCACAGCTGATATTCTGGCATCTTTCTAGCCTGATAAAATCCAAGAAGACAGCAAGGTCGCGGGCAACGGTTGTCTCGCAGAGATCTTGGCGTGCAAGCACATTCTTCCTGACGTTGGTGGCCGACCGATGCAATGGCTGGAAGATGGAGATGGTTTGACGATAGAGGGATGGTTCACGGCGGCGGATGGAACAAAGGCTGGCTTTGGTGGTGTTACCGGTCTTGTAGTGCCTGCAGTACTCTAGGTGGACTTGGATCAAATGCATTGGCGCCATACGTGGTCGTTTCACGAAATCGGCTTTCAACGGAAGTTGCTACCCCTCCTGGCCGACCCCGAGCACCATTTAGCCATCCATGAATATCTTCTGCAGACATTCACCAAATCCATTCCGTGAAATCAGTGCTCAGCCTGAGATCTCAACTCCTTGTAAGACCGGAGCGGGTCATGTGACCCGGGCCGGCCCCTGACATCCATCGGAGTTCCACAAACGTTCTTCTCAGCCTCCACAAACTTCTCCAGCTTTCTCCAAGGTCACCATGTGCATCCACAGCCCCCCTTGATCGCGGATTTTGTCGCGGTAGTGGTCTCAGCCTTGTCGCACATGATTCTGCAGCAATATGTCGGCTGATCAAGAATGCAGATGTTGAGCATGAGTCACCCTGAATTCGACCGACCCTTTCCTCCGCCATCTTCCAAGTGTGCGCTCCCGTAGCCTCTTCATTAATTATCCAAGTTATGTCGCGTTCTCAAGCTCGGTGTATCCCAAATTCAGCCCGCATGCTTCTCTTCCACGCCATTTGGGCGGCACAGCACTTAGCATACAGTCTAAGAGACCGGTCCGGTGACTCTTAGCCACTTCCTTCAGTCTCAAGTTTCCATTAGTGCCCAATCCGACCACTTGAATACAAGGTATGCCATATACATTCATGACCTACGGACACAGGCAAACCACTGTCAACAATGAGGTCGGGCCGCGGTTCGCAATCGTGTCTTCTTTCCCCTTCCTCCGTGATATCACACTGGGTCTTCATTTTTATGTCCCGTTCTGCTATCTTATTTGTCTCCGCAACTGTCTGCTCGGTTCATACTCGATTTTGTCACTGGAGGGCATACACAGGCAAACATAATGACTGCACAGAATACTCTCGATTCAATCGAAGACGCGATCCAGCATGAGCGGGCGCGACGCAGCACCACAAGGGCGGTTGGAGAGGAACTGTTCGATCCTCATATCTACGACGACCAGGAAGATCCTCACCGTGCTGCGCACGAGGATGTCGATGTCGATGTCAAGGTCAGCATATCCACTTGGATCACAATCCTCTTCATCAATTTCACATTTCAGTCATCTTTGATCTCCACGCTCCTCACCGTGTTTCCTATAATTGTGCTAATTACTCTGGAGCTCCAAGGATCGACACTGAGCTCCAACTGGATGGCTTCTGCCGACCTTTGTCCGGGAGCTTGGCTTTTGCAATTGCGGGCCAGTTGAGTGACTGCTTTGAAGGTTTGGCCGCCGACATATCCTCTTGTGCGGTCAGAAATTTCTCATTGTTGGCCACATCGTTGGTGCCACTTCACACAGCGTCGGGTAGAGCATCGCGGCAATGACGATACTTGGTCTGGGAACTGGGACAACGCTTGTGTAAGTTGGCATTGCTTAGTGGGCGACATTTATATCGGCTTTCGAATTTCACTTAAGATTTGCAGAGTTTATCTTGGCACCAAGGGCACCTCGGAGCTGCTCCCGAACGAGTATCGCTCCGTTGATCTGCATCTACAGAGGTGCAGCTTCTCGTTTTCAGTACCTTTGGGCCCTTAAAGTTAATTGCACGCTCGCTATTTAACAACACAACATGGTGATGGCTCTATTATATTGGTCTGATCGCAGGTCGGTGCTTTCAAATAGAATGGCCGACTCCATCCCTCGCAGGGCGGCCGACGCCGTGATTGCTTTGGGTTTTACTGTCGACCGTATTCCTTCTCTTGTCGTGGCGTGGCACCAGGAGAGCCATCACAGCTTTTTGGCATCCATATTCGAATTGTTCAAGCTGCCGACGAAGCTGTTAGATGGGAATACACCGACGCTTTCAAGGTTGTGTGGCTAGTGTCGATACCCTTGGGTGGTAGCTCTCTTTTTCGCGGATATTGTTCGAAACCCGTTGCCATATTTTACAAATCACACTGCTGTCACTACGGAGAAAGAAAACATGAAGCTACGAGATTGGCGAGGTAAGCAAGTAGCTAAGCAAGGAGATGGTAGTAAGTTTAGCCCGGATATGTTGGGGAATGAGCACATCGAAGACACCGGTGCCTACAAATACAACCGCCCGAAATCATTGGTTAGTCATTGAATAGTGTAACAATATCCCAAAACAACTCTTTACAGAATCCACCATGCCAGGACTTAGATAAAGGAGCGAGGAAGGAATTGTTCACCGGGGTCACTTGGACAATTGCGGAGCGGAGGTTCATTACTTCTTTAGGAATATGGTTATTCGTTAAATGGTAGGCCACGAGGCTTGGCGCGAACACCAGACGCGTTTCTAAGCGATTTCTTATATAATCGCGTCTGTATCTCGCAACGCATATGGTTTAAAGGTATTATTTAAATACTAAAAATTAATTCCTGGTTCTAAGTGTATACCTACGCGGTTTTTCTGTTATTAAGGGTATTTTAATCCTACTATAGGCCTTTATAAATGCCTTACTTAAAATATATGCCTATAATAATTACCTTAGTTAACGATACTACTACTATTCTAAGTACTATACGTACTAATAATTAGAGAGATAGTAAAGAGGAAGAGGAGGAGGGTACTAAGGAGGATAAATATAAAAGTAGTACTAAAAATAAGGCTAAAGATACTAGTAAAACTAAATTAGACGATATTATAGTAGTTAAAAGTACTTCTCCTCCTATTTTAAGTAGCCTACCTATATCTACTATACCTCTTTTATCTTTTACTATACTATTAACTTAAATATAAAGATCTTTACGCCTTTTAAAGCCTTCTAAAAAGCGTATTACTAATAATAATAAACCTATATAGACTTAAGAGCTAAGCTAATAGAAAGGCTATAAAAAAGGTTAGAAAACGACTTAGAAAACAACTTAAAAAAAGACTATAAAGTAGACTATAAAGTAGACTATAAAATAGACTATAAAATAGACTATAAAGCTAGCTACGAACTTAGTACCCTTACTAATTAGGTAGCTCTTAAAACGATATAAATCTTTAAAGTTAGTTAACTCTCTTAAATATCTATATATAAATATCGATATAAAGATCTTACTAAGTATAGTAGTTAAGTAGGCGTTAGATAAATTTACTTTTAAGTGTATATAGCTTATAAAGGTATATAAGCTTAATAGCTATAAAAAGAAGTAAATAAAAGACTTTATAGTAGCCTTTTAAGAGGAGTAGAGTATAAATATTAAGAAGTATAATCTAGCTATAAAGATTATAGTATTAATAAATAGTAAAGGTATAAAGACTAATAAGTTTACGTATTTTAATAATAAATAGGTTTACTTATAAGACCTTATTCAAAATTATAATTCGTATAGTAGGAAGGATATTATAGTCGAATTCTCGTACATATTTACGAGCCTAGATTTAGAATTTATAAAAGAGAACTATATTAAGCTTATAAAGGTAGGACTAGTATTAAAGTAGTTATCTAAATTAAAAAAGACTTTAAGTAGTAGTAGGACTTTAATAATAAAGTAGTAAAAGACTTTAATAGTATAAATAGTAGAGAATATAACTATTATAGCTAAAGAATTAAAGCTTTTCTTTAGTAAGTAGGCCTACTTTACTACTAGTTATAAGAATTATAAGAGAGGACTATACTAAAGAGAACTAGATATAAATAACGATAATCCTTAGTATTACTACTTAATTAGCCTAAATATAAGATGTTACTAGGTATTTTAAATTGCTTTTAAAAAGGTATTAGCTAAAGAACCTTTTTTAGTAACTGTAAAACGACTTTTAGTAGCTAGAAATAGCGTTAAAAACTACCTTATTAAGTAGTAGCCTTTATAGTAGCTATAAGTAGTTAGATTTCCTCTATTCTAGCTATTTATATTCTTTAAGGTATTATAAGCACTTATATAAACTATAAAGTAGTAGTAGTAATTATAACCTCTTTAATTAAGTCTTATATAACTTAATAATAACGCTAAGGTATAGCTTAAGCGCTTTTTTAAGTATATAAAAGAGTAGCCTACATTTTAAAAGTATAAAGTATAGCTAATAGCGATTAAAATAGTACTAAATAAAGAATAATACGACTTAAAATACTTATAGAATAAGGTAAGAGAAGACTAATAAATAGAGTAAAGCTTTAAGAATAGAATACTATACTATTTAAGGCGTTAGATTCGCCTATTTAAGAACTATAATTAGTTAAATTTCGACTCGTAAAATACTTTATATTTATCTATATAATATCCCTTATAAATTTAGTATAGTCTTACATTTATCTTAATAGCAATTTATATCGAAAAGTACGAAAATTAAGCGCTTTTTCTATTTTCCTACGAAAGTTTCTTATATCTATATAACGACCATAAATTTTAGAGGAGGCGAAGTTAATTTTCTTAGTAAATTACTAACAAACTATAAGGGTAGTAAATAATTAGGAGTATATAGCTAAAATAGGCTTTTAAAGCTATTTTAGGGCTAAATTTACATTTTTCTAAGCTTAAATCGATATTTTTTTCGTTTCCCCATTAAATTAATTAATCTTATTTACCTTTAGTAAATCTTAGATAAGGTAAGGTTAGTTTTATTAGGGATTTACTAACAAACTGTAAAGGTAGTAAATAATTAGGAATCTAGACGAAAATAGGCTTTAATAAGAGTCTTAGACTATATTTCGAGTAAAATTCAATTTTAATTCCTTAAATTATCTTAATTACTAATAAAATTAAGTATAGCTAAGATAGAATTAGAGTAATTTATTAGATACTTTTTATTATATATCTTACCTTCTAAAAATATCCCCTATAGGCCTTAAGACTAGCTACTTACTATATACTATCTACTAAAAACTAGCTAAAAGACTTATAAGCCTATACCTTATTACTATACTACTTAATCTACTACTTTAATTTATTAAAGCTATACTTTATTAGGTTAAAATCTAGGCTATATAGTAGTAGAAACTCTATAATTACGCTAGCTACCTTATATAGCTTAATAAAGCGTATATTCTTATAGATTAAGTAGTTATCTATAATTAAAATAGACTTTTCTAGCGTTATATATAGTAGTATAAAGTATTTAACCTATTCTATAAATACCTCTTAAAGTACTAAACTTTTAGTTACTAATATACTAAGAAGATAGCTATTAATACTTATAGTAGGGTATATACTCTATTACTTACCTCTACTTAAAGAGCTTTTATTCCTAGCTAGTATACTAATATAACTTTATATAAACCTTTAAATACTAGTCTTTCTATTTATAGCGCTTTTATTAATAAAGATAAGGTATACTACTATATTACTACCTTCTAAGACTAGCCTTTCCTTTCTAGTATACTATATATATTCTATACTTTTATATTAATATTATACTTAAATAATATATAGTCTTTAACTTTATTAATATATGCTTTTAGTTAGTAATTAAAGTAGTTAAGAATTGCCTATATTATATCTTAATTAGCTATACGACCTTAATACTATATACTAAGTATTATAAACTTCCTTTTCTATAATAGTAAAGAATCTAAGCCTTCTTAAAGTACGTATAGTAAGAGGATAAGAGGTCCTAAATAGTTTAAGAGTAAGGCGAATACGCCGAATAGTATGCGTAGAGTACTTAGACTTACTTATAATACGCGCTAGTTCGAAATCAAGCTCTAATAAATTTATAATTCTATTAACCTTCTATAGCGCAATTCTTAGAGGTATTATAAGGTAAGATATAACGTTATTACGAGATATAGACGCGATTATATGAGAAATCGCTTAGAAACGCGTCTGGTGTTCGCGCCAAGCCTCGTGGCCTACCATTTAACGAATAATAGTACATATCGTGTCTTTTCTCCCGAAGATCTGCCTTGAAAACACCTCTCCTCGAACGACAGGACGACCGATCTGTTTGTGATGACTGTCCTTTGGTCGCCCGTCAGAGTTTTTGATGACTTTACCATCCCGATTATCCTCCATTTAGCTCCATTTGCTAAGTCACGACGACATGGCCTCTATGTACACGCACCCGCCCTCCCCGGAACTCGAACATAACCCCTGAGACATCCACCTGTGCACCTTCAACATTCCGCTCTTCTGGTGGCCTACAGTTGAATGAGGTCATCTATATATGATGTATCCTTTATTTCGAGGAAGACACCCTTTCTGAATGTGAATGTGCAATTAATATGGACCGTTCATCTCAACAGAGAGGCTTGGGCTTCTCCTGGCACCACTATTGTAGGCCCTAGAATTAAATTTCACAGCTCATGATGACCCCATCAGTGCGTTCATGAATACACTTCTCATACATAAAAAGCTGACTGCTGCACGTTTCCTACTGTAGTGAAACTATAGCATAACTACGCTTCTCATGTCCTCGATCCGAGCGAGCCTCAAGTCTCCTTCACGAAAGCCACATTTGCTCCACGAACGAATAAGTTATTTTGCCTCAACAGCGAATGGAATACCAAGGCACTGTACACCATGTGGATACCCGAAAATTAACGCATGCTGAAGCCAGTCCCAAGAGTCGGTAAGGATAAACGAGCTGAAATATCGGCGCAATACCAGCGCGTTGTGTTGGCCATTATTCAAACGCCGTCGATGCTGCAATTGTCTACCGTTGAGATATATACAACTCTTCTGTCCGCAGTGAGCGGCTTTTTGTTAAGGAAAGCAGTGAACAGAGAACTGACCATACGCTTGGAACCGCCACCGGTTACTGAGAGCATGGGTGCACATCAACGATCATAACTTCGACCGGTCAGGATCCTGCTCACCGCCTTTTAATAAACGCTGAAGAGGTTCCTTGATCCATGCAGGCACACCCTCGTCCGTCACCTTGTTCGTTGCTCGCTCCACCCATATCTGGATGAAACCGCCCACGGCCTTGACCTGCTCACTTCCTTCTTGGAAGATTCCCACTTCATACATCACACTGCTCTTTCCCATCTTCACGACTCTCAGTCCAATGTCCAACATTCCGGGATACTGTGCAGAGCCGAAGTAGTCGCAGTACGTGTTCGCGACCAGGCCGATATACTTCGACTCGGCGGTGCTGTATCCGCATTTGGTGATGAGATACGAGTTGATGATTGAATCGATCAGCACGCCGTAGACTGGATTATTGATATGATGGAACATGTCATTATCGTTCCTAAATCGTGTCTCAGTAATGCGATTTGGCGCACGCGACTTAATATTGAATCGCACCATCTTGTCCGATAATCTTCATGATACGGATAATCGCTTCGCTTTCGTTTCCTTTTTGAAGTCAAGTCCACCCCAAGAGATTGTGCCATTTTATCAGTTTATGAAATTTTAGAAAATCATAAAAGTATTGTCGTCCTCAACAGTCGATCCGGCAGCGGCTCTTGTGAGCCCCACGTTCCGTCGTTGCCTCGGCTTTTCGCGACACCGCCGAACTTGATTATTTTTACAAGCCTTGGGCTTGGAAGCAACTGATCATTAAACAGGAGGCAATATAAAAGGCACAAAGTACTAATCGAACATCTAACCTTGTCAGTGCTATCACTGGCCCTCGAGTGAGCTCTACCCCCTCTCTGCTGCGGAAGAGCGGGAAAATATCTGGATGCTTGTCTTAAACGCAGCTCCTTGGCTCCGGTAACACCCCTGAATCAGGAAGGTATTGTCATTGATGGAGCGGATTGCATATCTTGTGCATTTAGTTGTCTCGTTCTGTTTAGCAAGGAGAGGAGACGTGCACTCTCCTTGAGCTCCCTCAACATGAACAGATTGCGGCTCTCTGATTTCCTTCGTTTCATATCACATTCCCACATTTCCCAGACTCATTCGAAACTTGCACGTATTGAAAGATGTACAAACTGATCTGCGTCATCGGCGCAACCGGCAACCAGGGCGGTTCTGTCGCACGACGATTCCTGAAGGATCCTGAGTACCACGTTCGAGGAATAACGCGCAATCCGCATTCACCAGCAGCACAACAGCTTGCCGAAGTAGGAGTTGAGATTGTGCAAGCAGATCTGGACGATGTGAAGAGCTTGGAGTCTGCATTCGCCGGAGCTCACGTCATATTCAGTGTCACCAATTTCTGGGAGCCGTTTTTCCGTCCTGATTGTCGCACAAACGCACAAGAGCTTGGAATCAGTTGCAACAAGTACGCTTACAATGTTGAACTTCAACAAGGAAAGAACATAGCCGATGCTGTTGCCACTACTATTGACTCCCTGGCATCGAATGGCTTTCTTGTTTCCACATTGAGCCATGCGCGGAAGTGCAGTGGTGGAGCATTTCAGGAAGCGTACCATTTCGATGCAAAGGCGGACGTATTCCCATACTACGTACAAGAACATTACCCAGCGCTGGCAAAGAAGATGTCATGCATCCAAACTGGATTCTTCACTTCGAGCTACAAGCTCTTACCAACTGCGTACCTCGCAAAGGTCTGGGTGCCGCCGTCCATCACGTAACAATCTCGGTCTGTGAAGCTGACAATGTCCCAGCTTCCGGACGATAGCTTTCAAATGAGTTTCACTACCGATCCCGACAAGCCGGTTCCACATCTCGCTGTCAACGCCGATACCGGCAATTTCGTCTACGCTGTCGCAAAGATGCCTCCTGGGAAGCAATACATGGCCGAAGGCTCGACATGCAGCTGGAGCGAGTATATTAGGATATGGGGCAAAGTCACAGGTATGAAGGTCTCGTACAAGCAGATCACCTCGGACGAACTTGTCGCCGTGGTACCGGATAAAGCATTTGGGCGAGAAGTTGCCGACATGTTCTCGTATTCTTCAGATCCTGGGTATGACGGTGGAGTGAACTTGCTCACAGCCAGAGACATTCGCGACGTAAGTCTTCACTTTGCTTTAACGGATTGTGAACTGACGATGAAGGCTGGCATTGACTGTCCGATGACGAGTCTGGAAGACTGGATGAAGGAAGAAGATTGGAACGCAATACTAATCAATGAATGATATCGGCGCTTGAAATGAAATAAAACGGCTCGTCTACAACTTCGCCGCTCTCGTTATCGCGATATGTCAAGAAGCGGTAACAGCCTCAAGAGTCAAGCTAAGCTGTTCCACGGCGCGGAGTATTCAATATATGCACAGGGCCACAACAGAATGCAGCGGGAAAGCTGTCGAGCTATCAATTGCTTGGCCTAGCGTCTTTTAGTCTTCTCCCTCATTCGCTTAAGCGGCGTGCTATCAGCAGTAATCATCATTTCATCTCAAACAAGTTTTCTGGCAATTCAAATCCTCCAACATTGATACAACGTTGCCCCAAACCGCCTGCGTTGTATTAATTGGCAGCGCATTTGGAGACAGCTAATCCTTTCTGGTTTCTACATTCGCCACTTGACTTCTTGCTCTCGAACTCCTGTTCGCCGCAGTACAATTTTATCCATCCCGGTTCATTAAGCGTACGATGGCGCTCATATCATTGTATCTTGGCCAGCAGCTCGTCGTATATTGATGAATCTTCCATCTCTTTCGGCCGATCCACCTCTGCCCTCTCTCGGATCATCTGCGCCGCAGCTTCATTACGCGGCTTGACGGCACACTGGAAGACTGCCGGTCCAAATACTGGGAAAGCACCCGCTACAGACATTATTAGCCAAATCCATTTTCAACAGGAGTGACAACGTACAATAGCCATCCGGTGGTGGAGAATTTGGCTTCGGCGTAATGTCAAAAGCCCAGAGAATCCGACTCATTACGATATACAAGCTCGCATCCGCGACATGCCGTCCTGGGCATTCTCTTCGACCAACTCCGAACGCAAAGTGCTGCCCTCCAGGACTTGCTCCTGGAGATGATCTCGGATCCCTCGGGTCAAGAAATCTCTCCGGCATGAACTTGTCCGGTTCGGGATAGTACTGCGAGTTCTTGTGGATCGCGTTCACATTTGGAATTACTGTAGCTCCTTTTGGTATCGACTTGCCTCTGTAAACATCTGCCTCGCTTGTGGCATGGATGAAAGCTAATGGCGTTGCAGTAGCCCATCTATGTAGCTCGTTGATCACGGCGTTCAAGTACGGCAGCTTCTCTCGGTCTTCCCAGTTTGGTAGACGGTTACGGCCCACTACTCGATCAATCTCTTTCTGCGCATGCTTCATCTGCTCAGGAAAAAGCACGGCTGCTTTGAAAAACCACTGTAGTGTCGTCGCAGTCGTTTCTGTACCGGCTGTGATCAGTTCGGCAATCAGATGCGCGTACTCTGTCTCTGATAATTTCGTCCCTTCGTTCTGGAGTACTCGGGCTACGAAACAGTCTGGTGCAGTGCCATTGCGCACTCGTTCTTTCATTTGTTCATAAAAGACTAGATAGAAGGGCATGATCTGCCGTCGAATCTCAACTGCTTGCTTTCGCCATGGTGCAAGAGCATCAGGGAGATAGTCAAGGATGGGAATCCAATCAACCAGCCACGCTCCAGGCCGAATGTCTGTACCCATCAGTTGCTGATGCAAAATCTGGGTTTGAAAAGAGCTCTTACGTGTGAAGAAGTTTTGCATCTTCTTTCCAATTTGTTGAGGAATGAAGGCGTCTGATCGGTCGAATCGGCAGCCCATTCTAGCTGAAATGTTAATTCCCATAGATCGAATTCGCACAGAAGTGACCCTTACAACATGCTGAACGTCACGCTTCCAGAATATCGAGCGACCTCTTGGAAGAAGGCGTCCGGTTCATCCAACAGATGCTTCAGCGTACGTCTGCTCTCATACTCTTGGTACGGCAAGAATATCTTTGCATTCTGCATTCCCAAGAAGCCATGGATAATTTTTCTATGCTCCTGAGACGGCCATTCAGTCGCTGCTGGAATGAACAAATCAAAGAGTACTTACACGCCATAAATCGCCATATTGCATATTCACAATTCTTGCTCCCTCTGTAATGAGCGTAGCCTGGTTCGAAGCTCTCGGTCTTGAACTGTACTTCTGGCCCTTCTTGATGAACAGATCATTGAACGACTCAGGGCTGTTCAAGACGATGACTGAAGACTGTCCCATCTTGTACGCGAATACGTCGCCGTACTGTTGACTCCATTCTGTGAGTTTAACGTGTAGTAGAGATCCTCGAAAGTCGAATATGTTGCCAAATATGGGCAGTCCCGGTGGCCCATTGGGAAGGTTCCGTGCTATGTTGCTAGCAATATAGAGCACAAATATGATGAGGAGGGAAAACAAGATGTAAATCGTAAACTTGGAATTCGAGGTATCCATTGTGATGTCGATTTTGTGAGTTTGTCCGATTACAGATCAACAGCGGAACAGGTGGATTTGCAGGTCTGCTTATGATTAACGAGTATGTTCTGATTAATCAAGCCTCTCACACCCATCTCCGATTGTCCGATGATGATACTGAATTCCGTATGTCATGCATGAAGCATTTTCTTCATTCCGACATTGCTGGTTGGCGGTCGTGCCGCCCTCCGACAATCACCGTTAACCGCCGTGCTCTCTTCAGGACATGAGGCTCTATCCAGGATTTGACAAAAATGCACGCAGAATTCTCGGGCATGAGTGTTAAGATGTAAATGTTTACGTGATAATCTGGCTTCTGTTTGTGGGTCGCGACAAACGTCGGCGCGAGGTGGTACTCCGAGTTATCCTAAATAATGAAACTCGTTGTTTGATACTCCGCAGAAAACACAAAAAAGACTATAGGCATCGCGAAAGGGCGTATCAGGAAACATGAAAATGAAAGAGGCACATGTTTCCCCAGACACTAGTGTACAGATTGTCGATAGTGCCGTTCCGCAACCTGGTCCAGAAGAAGTTCTCATCAAGGTTGTGTGTGCCGGTTGCAACCCGAAAGATTGGAAGTATCCTCATTTTTCGGGGGTTACCATCAATTCGGGGGATGATATCGCTGGATTTGTTGAGCGTGTGGGAGAAGAGGTGTACGAATTCAGGCCAGGTGATCGTGTCGCTGCCTTCCATCAAATGAGAGTTGGAGGAGGAGCATTCGCCGAGTTTGCGATTGCGCCAGCTTCGACGACCTTCCATATTCCAGAGAAAATCTCATTTGAAGAGGTATTCAACTACAATGACAAATATTTGCCGGACTATTGGGAACTGACATGTGTCAGGCATCAACGGTTCCGCTGGCTGCTCTCACTGCAGCCGTTGCGCTCTATCATAATCTCAAACTTCCACTTCCATGGGAGCCAGCGAAAGAAAAAATACCACTGCTCATCTACGGAGGTTCGAGTGCGATCGGTTCTTTTGCTATTAAACTCGCTCGCCGCTCGAACATTCATCCCATCATTGCCGTGGCAGGAAAGAGCAAGGATTATGTCGAATCGCTTCTTGACCCATCCCAGGGAGATGCGGTTATCGACTATCGAGATGGAATTGACGCTGTTGTGTTTGGTATACAGCAAGCGTTGAAGGCGGCTGATGCTGGATCGGCGTTTCATGCGTTCGACGCAATATCGGAGAAGAATACTTTTCACGCTTTGAGCAAGGCTCTCGATCCGATCGGACACATTACGTTGGTGCTACTTGAAAGCAATTACACATCAATACCTGAGTCAATACGAACTTCGTTGACGTTTGTTGGCATCGTACACACCGGACCGCCGCCTTTAGACCCAAAGCAAGGCGTCCGATATGTTGCTGAAGGGAATGGAAGGGATTTCGGCTTCGTATTCTCTCGATTGATCGGAAGAGCCATGCAAGAAGGTTGGCTTTCTGGGCATCCTCAGGAGGTCGTTCCTGGTGGGCTTAGTGGGCTGTCCACCGCTCTGAACAATCTGAAGGCAGGAAAGGCAAATGCTGTTAAATATGTTATCAAGCCAGTTGATACATAGAGCAATCAAAATGGGGATTATTTCAACTTCATCTTTGTCACAAACTGGGGCATCGACACGACAATCTGAAGACTCCAGTCGCGTCTACTTTACGTCGCATCTGATTGCATCTATGATCACTAACTCTCTTCGATGCGTCTGCAGCCTGTTTTCGATGATCTATACGGTTTGTGATTACTACGGAGACTTATCGGGGTGCGGGTTGGTAAGCGTTAACATATGCCCAATAGAATAAGTCAGTCTGAAATGTTCCGATGCTTCTGAGGCCGACATTAACAATTCTCATTTTGTTCCGACATCGTTTAAATACAATCTGGACGCGTCGATTCCCTATCCTGGCTTTGTCAGTTGACTGCGAATCTATTATAATCTTGCGACCTCTCCTTGGACGAATTTGTCGAACGCACAATCAGCATCGGCGATAAAGTCAAAGCTGAGCATGTTTCGCTGATACTCCAGGTTATTCCAGCTAAACACAGTTGGAGTTTGCGTCTCCCAGTTCGTCTGTCCAAGAATTCGGTCCCGCTCGTCACGCCCCGGTCCATCTGGCATGTGGAACAGCCGCTGGTTGTTGATCGCACCTCGCACATTGACGGTAGTTCGATGCTTGCGAAGTTGCTCGAACATCTTGAGGATATGAGGGATGGAAAGCTTTTCTGGAATCTGGCCAGAGGAAGCACTCTTTCCCAGCCGACCAAGAAGATGTCCAAGGATTGCTCCGTCTTCCACGGCCATTGCAGCTCCTTGTGCTTGATAAGGCAATGTTGGATGAGATGCATCTCCGATGATCACTACGTTGCCTTTGGTCCATCGAAGAAGTTCGTCATTGTGGCATAGTCGCCATTTGAGCACATGGGATACGAGCCCGAGCACATCGGTCAGCCTGGCAGAGAGATCA
Organism: Rhizodiscina lignyota; assembly: GCA_010015805.1. NCBI lineage: Eukaryota > Fungi > Ascomycota > Dothideomycetes > Aulographales > Rhizodiscinaceae > Rhizodiscina > Rhizodiscina lignyota. The sequence goes on from ML978124.1 coordinate 2,569,031, forward strand.
GTACAAGCATGCAGCTGCTGGAAATTAAAGCTTTACATGGGATCCCATCCAGAAAAGGCACTTTGCATCTCCTTCACGTCGCCTTGGATTGTGCTGAAACCCGGCGGAAGCGTGTCAGGACAAACTAGGACCAGATTGTACACCGAGCCACCCTTCACCGAATAGAGGACCGCGTGGGAATTTGGGCCCATCCAAACATTTGTCTCTGGTGTCTTGATCAAAGCATTGAGCTTCTCATTGTTCAGGCTCTGTAGTTGCTCGACAGTGAAGGTGGCACGGTATGCCATGTCCCCAGTCGCCATTGGTGACGCATCATGTTGCAGGAGAAGGCTCCGCGTCTTCGACCACAAGCCGTCTGCACCGACCACAACGTCGCCATAAAACTTCTGCCCTGACTTGGTTGTTACGCTCGCCTGGTCTATTGTAAAGTCGACGCTTTCAATTTCCACTCCGAGATGGGTTCGGACGCCGCGGCGAATGGTCTCGTCATAGAGAAATCGGTGGTAATCGGCACGGTGGATGACGCTATGCACATGTCAGTAATTCAATCCAAAATGCAATTCAGGACCAATTCATGGCACATACTACCAAGGCGCACCGTAATCCCTCACATATGCCTCGCCTCCAGCTCGTCGGAGCAGATTGCGGCCATCTTTGTAACTCCGAAGGTTTCCGGCCTGTACAGCGACAGCTCCACTGCTTTGAACTTTGTCATCGACGCCGAGATATCTCAGGGCCCGTACTCCATTTGGAGGTATCTGGATACCTGCCCCAATCTGGATCCAATTCAGCTTCAATACTCCGTACTTTATGGCGGAACCGGGAACTGGAAGTATCGTACTGGGAGGATCTCGGGCGTCTTTTCAAAGACTTGAACTTTCAGACCATTCTGCACGCACGAGAGGGCAGTGGCCAGACCTCCTGCGAGCTTATCAGTGAGGAGTCGAGTTTTTTTTCTCCTTTGGGCGGAAATGCCTTGGAGATTGTTGCTGCATTGTGGAGGACAGAGACTCGAAATTGTGGGTCTGAGCGGAAGTGGTGTGGGTGCACCTTACCAAGCCCGGCTCCGATTATGATTACTTCCATCACTCCTTTCTCAACGGACAGTTCCTTTGAACCATCGGTCATTTCTATATCAGCTTCCATTTCCTCCAGTAGCCCGCGGCATACCCCACTGTACATTTCAATCCCGGAGACCGGTACCCTTGTTATGCGAGAGACCTAGAAGATGCCAAATCCACCGAGAACCAAGCGAGGCACGGCAGATGACGGTGTCTCGCTCTTTTGGGTTTCCCATGGATTCTGGGGCTATTGATAGATGACGATGTTCCGCCAATTCCCAAAATTATACGGAGCTTAAAGTTCATACGCTTCGGAGCAGGATACGCCTTAGTTCGGTATGACTTGAGATCCAAACCAATCTTTCCCTTGTCTTTCAACTTTTTTTCAGCATCAGTCACTATTGTCTCCCATGATGTCAATCAAATCCTTTATTCGTTTTCTTGATACACAAGGCAACACGGCGTACGGAGAGCCGACAACAAGCCTCTCCGAACCTTTAGAAGGAAAAAAAGTCGAAGTTCTGACCGGTGATCCATTGACAGGGTTGTCAAAGACTGGGAAGCAGGCGGAAGTATCGAAAGTAGGTTTTGACGAAGTTTCCTTGCTGTGCTGACTTTTGTAGCTCCTTTGTCCTCTACCAACAACGCCGATTGTTCTCTGTATTGGTTTGAACTACCAAAAACACGTGAATGAAGCAAAGGTACTTCCAATCGCCATCCATATTGAAACGGTTTAACATGAGAGCCAGCTCCCTGTACCCAAGTACCCATCGGTATTCACAAAACCGGCAGACGCTCTCACAGGATCATCAACTTCCATCAGCATACATCAGGATCTCCAGAAGCAACTCGACTACGAAGGGGAGCTCACCGTCGTCATTCGTAAGACGGCAAAGGATGTATCCGAAGCAGATGCATTGCAGTATGTATTGGGCTACACAAACGGGAATGACCTTACGTGTCGCTACTATCAAGTCCCGGAGAACTCGGGAGGCCAGTTCGGTTACGCAAAGTCATTCGACAGTTTCGCACCCATCGGTCCAGCCATTGTGATGGCTGAGGTCATTCCTGATCCACAGAAACTGAAATATCAAACAAAGGTCAACGGAGAGGTTAGACAGAGTACTGGGACGGATGATATGATTGCCAGTGTTGCGAAAATCATTGCACACCTCAGCCGTGCCACGACACTCCGACCGGGCACGGTCATCATGACAGGTACGCCTTCAGGTGTGGGATTCTTTATGGAGCCCAAAAATTTCCTGAAAGATGGCGATGTTGTCGCTATAGAATGTGATGAGTTGGGCGTGTTGTCAAATAAGATGGTGTTTGAGAAATAGAGCAATAGACCTTCAAGTACTCTTCAAATGAACTACCCGCATTATTGATGGAAAATAATCTTGCTACGGCAAGGGTGCCATTACTTGGAATCAGTACACCGAACAAGCTCTCGCAGTATCCGAAATGGCCCACTGCTGCAGTCCGTTTTCATTGTCATCCATTGTATTGAAGAACCTGAGCAACGCGAGAACTTTGATAATTTGACTGCTCCAGTTCACTTCAACGGCAATACGCCCTGTCATCTTCACCTCACGATACGAAGTATATCATTCTTCCTGTATCATATAACTCGGCTCATAATACTCAGATTATAAATTGCTACACGGATTCAGTTAAGCGGGAGCCGGAATAGGAACATTCGCATCATTCATTTCAGTAGTCACAAATCCCAACGGAATGTTTGGACCCCACACATACAGACTCTCTGGAGACTCAATCTCTCGACCCCATGGTGTGTCCTCATTCACAAGATCACCATCAGCGTAATGCTCAAGAATGTTACCCATTGCATCGAACCTGGAGTATGGAATGAATCAGTGATCTTATCATAGTGCAACTTGGAACTTGTGGAGAACAGGAGATTGTACCAGTAATCAAATACCTGGCTCCCAAGGACATGCCGTCCAACACCCCAACAGTTTGTCCAGCCCTTGTTCGTGAGCCAGTCATGGCCAAGGAGCTGATCATCCATGTGTTGTACCTCGAAGCTGGCATGATGAACATGCGCTTTGGATTTAGGGGTGTGTCCGAGAAAGAATGACTACAAGACACTCATTGTTAGCTTAAGGCATTCAATTTATAAATCCAAATAACCCACGTGATGATCTGTATATGTCTGTCCCTTGTCAATGTGAAGGAAGCATGTTAGATCCTCGTTGGTCTCTGGATTGTACACGCTGTCTGTTACTTTGAGATTGAACGTTGACGTGTACCAGCTCAGCGTTTTCTTGTAATCTGCTGGCGGAATCATGAAACCGTAATGTCCCAGTTTGTGAATGTGTGACGGGCCGGTTTTCATGCGAACAAACTCGCCCTTTCGTTGCTTTTCAGAAGGGGTGTTAATCGATGTCATTGGTTCGGATTTCTCCCCCAATGTTTCCTGTCCGTAGAGTAGTCGAATTTCCACTCCGTTTGGATCTTTCAGTGTCACGACCTTTCCGCCTCCTGGTTCCTTTGAATCTTTGATGCTCGAAGCAGCTGGCAAGCTACTTGCTCGTTCCAAGTCATCAATAGATTGTACCAGCCAACCTCCTGCCACAAAACGTTTTCCTTGCGGGTCGGTGCTCTGCTCCGCGACGTAGACGAAAGGCTGAGGACCTGTCCCTCTATAGTAGACTCGCGAGTCGACTCTTTCCACTTCTTCTAGCCCAAAATCCTTTAAGAATTTTTCTTCCTTGGCCAGATCTTGGTGACTGTAGTGCACGTATGCAAGACTGTCGAGGTTGATCTTACTGCCACCCATTGTCGGCTGGATGCGGAGTTCGGGGGTTACTACTCGATTGGGAATCGTACACGTGACGGGCACCGATCGATCGTTGATGGATTTGCGGGTTGATGCAAACGACTGCAGGAAACTGTCACGATTTCCGGCCCAGATAATCGGCGGTACTGACTCTTTTACACCGGGCAGCGTGCAGCTGTAGTGGTTGAGCCGTACGTCAGCCTTTACCCAAATTGATCAAGATCCGCGAAGCACCGAGGAGAGCCGCGCGGAGGGTGCGGGAGGATGAGTCTGGAGTACAGACAGTTGCTCGCAACCTAATATGCCGGTGGATTTTGATGCTTTCATATCTTTTTGATTTGATTTCAGAAATATTAGTAAGATTTGCAGCCCGAACTGGTTGTTGATTGACAGGGGAAGGGCGTCGGAACTGCGAACTGCTAATTTCTTACTAGGATACGAGGATCACGCTGATTAGCGAATTCAGGAGGCTATTGTGTGGACAAGCCACAGTGGTGCAGGTGTGCGGAGTGACCAGCCTTCAATAAATCCAGCGAAATTGCTCAATTGAAAGGTTTTTCGGTTTTTCAATTGATGACGTCCGAGCGAGACTTTGTACTCTGAATGGTCACCCAAGCGACACAATTGATAATGCCAATGGCGTCTTCAGTTCCAGTTTTAATTGCAGGAGGAGGCCCAGTTGGTCTCGTTGCAGCATACACACTTGCGCATCATGGAATCCGATGCGTGCTCATTGAGCGAAACGAGACGACGACAAAATGGCCGAAGATGGATATCACTAATGTTCGCTCGATGGAGATACTTCGTGGTCTTGGTTTGGCAGATGAGCTCAGAGAACAAGGTATGTTGTCGACTGAAGGAATTCTGCGAAGGACTGTGAGGCGCGGCCGTCTGCGGCCGCATCAACTGAACGACACACAGGAGTCGGTCAAGACTTTTCTTTCGACGTTATCATCAGTACAGGATTGGGTGGAAAATGCGAAGATATTACAAGATGGGTGTGTCTTAATTGCGACGGAGTAAGACTTTGATAGCTGACGGCTTATTTTCAGAAATTGCAATCGCCAAATGAATGGCGGAAGATTATTAAACAGCAAAACGATGGGTCAATGCCGCGCGAACCTTACCAGCGGTGTTCCCAGGCCATTTTTGAAGCATGGCTAAAAGTGAAGATTGAAGCGAATGAATTGATTGAAAGCCACTGGAGCACGAAGCTTGTTGATGTGCAAGAGGAGGCTGGTAAAGTTTTTGCGACGGTTCAGGAAGGCGCGACTGGTTCAACACGAACAATCGAAGCTCAGTATCTGATAGGATGCGATGGTGGAGGGAGCATAACTAGAAAGAAGATGGGACTTGGCCTCACTGGAGGCCCTCTGTAAGTGATCCGCCTGGTGGTACAATGATTGCGCCCACACTCACACTGACTCTGCTGAAGCCCCCTCGCAATGGGTCTGGTCCACTTCAAATCCCGTGATCTTACTCGACTTCATAAACAAGGTCAATTCTGGCATATCTTCTTCACTCATGGCGGTGTCATCATTTCGCAAGACGAAATCGACACGTGGACAGTGCATCTCCCTGTACCTCTAGACTTTGACATCAAGACGCTCGATCCGGAAAAGCATATCTTCCAAGTACTTGGTGGACAAGGAGATTCGTATGAGATTGACGTCGATGAGATATTGGTGTCGAGTTCTTGGAGACCGAATAACGCGATCGCGGATCGGTATCGGTCGGACGGAGGGCGGGTATTCATTGCTGGTGATGCTTGTATGAAATTCATTTGACTATCAAGGCGCAATGTCAGAAAGCTAACATGTAGCTGCTGAAAGGTCACCAGAACATTCCCACCGGCGGATATGGGATGAATACAGGCCTTGCTGATGCATATGATATATCCTGGAAGCTCGCAATGGTTTTGAAAGGTGCCGGCGGGGAAGACTTGCTGGAATCATACGAAGTTGAGAGGCGCCCTGTTGCGATACGAAATGTCCAGCGTGCAGCGGAGCACATGAGTGTCCACCAAGGCTATGCCCAAAAGGCAATGGAAGCTGGATCCGAGGTTATGCTTAGCAACTCGGAGGAGGCCCAAGCAATCAAAGCGCTCACCAAGGAGCATGTCGAAACCAATGATGGAGAGAACAAGGACCACGGAATAGAGTTGGATTATAGACTACGGCCATCTCCAGTGATTCCAGTCGAGGTTGGAGTAAAAGAACCAGAATGGACACGGCAGGCATATGCTCCTTCAACAATACCTGGATCTCGAGCACCACATGTATTTCTCAAAGACGGTTCCACAAGCATCTTTGACCTCCTCAGTAAGGACTACACGGTTGTCGATTTTTCGCAAGAGGGCTCGATTTCTTTGCAATTGGAGAAATTGGCGCGACAAGGAGGATTCCCACTTGCTCGAGTGCATCTACCAAACGAAGAGCATGTGAGGAAAGTTTGGGAACGTGATGTTGTCCTCGTTCGGCCTGACTATTACGTCGGTTGGCGATCCGATTCGAAAGAGAACTACGACGATCAACAGTTGGATGATGTTCTATCAAAGGTATTTGGCAAAGACTCCTCCGGCAAGGCGAAGAGAGAACACATAAATGGAGACCACATTGTATTTGCAGGAGCTCAGAGGTCATTTAACCAAGATGAAGAGAAAGTAGAAAAGTTGGCCGAGTTTCAACGTTAGAGAATACGAGTGAACTCGTAGTTCTTTCCAAGTATTTCCAAGCATCAGGAGACAGTTGTATGTGGTGGAGTGCTCTGACGAGGCATCAAGCATTTTAAGAGGAAATGATCATCCGAGTCGGTCAAAGTAGAGTTCGAACTGAAGCGTTCAGTCAATATGTCCATCACATCTGTTTGTTGTCAGCAAATCGAGATATTTTCTATTCTTGCAGCGTTGGCAGCGAACCGAGAGTAGCAGTTCCGACATCCCAGTATTCCGAGATGCGCGCCACGGTTTCACGAATCATTTCTCTCTCAAGTTCTCCTCGAGCAGGAGTTGGTGCTGCAAAAGTCGCTTGCAGATAGGCACCATATGGACCAAGGAATGCGCAGACTTGGAAAGGCTGTATAGTGATGCAATACTCTGGCCGCCATATTCGAATCGCTCGGAGAACAGGATTGAGCGTACGTCGGTACCTTGGAGCGTATGAGAGATTGATTGTTCCGCTTGCTGAGACTGGACGACGTGAATTGTTTGGATGAGCCTCTGATGGTGATTCTCGTGTCGGCTCGCTTGCGGAGTTTTCATTGCTCGCATCCATGACGTATGTAAATGCACTGCCTCTGTCAATCAAATGGAAGGACTGGAGAGATAAGGAACGATTAACGTTACCCTTGAAGCATTATATGCATTGCGATGATCCAATTATCATGACCCACAGACTCCTCCTCAAACAATAATGTGTCGGAGCTCACATGGAATTGGGCTGGGATGCTCATTGCAAAGCAATGGATCACATCTCCGAGATCGCGCATCTCCATGGAACAGCCTTTGCCTTTGAGTGACATCTCATGGCTGCAAATCATAAGTTGATTTGCAACGAGATACCACGCATGCGGGTTGAGATTGGTAGATGCTTTTAATTGCTTCCATGAACTCAGGACGTCGTCATCGAGAAATGCGGAAGTGCGTGGAGTTTCTGAATACCAACTTTCATCTGTGCTTGGAAGTAACACATGCATCCGACCGCGGTCAATGGTGAGTGGGCGGCACCTTATGACTGACGCAAAGTTGTCGCACTCTACGGCGGCCCACCAAGCTCGGCGAAGTTCCTCTCGGCGAACCCATTCGATCGCAGGGAGAGATTGAGTCTTTGATCCTCGCAAATCCTCATCAATGGTATTGAGTGAAAGACTGTACGCTGCACGGACGCAGTTTCCAGCAAGAAACCAAGCCTTTCCGCCTGGTGCGCAAGCCAGCCAGAAGAATGCAGCCAACAGAGAGCCGTGGAGGAACGTGAGGGATGGTGTGTCCATTTCGGCATACATCAGAAGCCGATTGATGAGTAGCCCTGACTGCCGTGCAAATAGGCGGCCTCTTTTCTTTCGCGGGATTGCTGAAAATATTGGAAGATTTGAGAATCGAGCTGATAGTGCCATCATTCCGTAAATGACGAGTGCATCCTCGATGGGAAGTGTCGGTTTGTCGTCTGCAATACCCAGGAGTTCTGGGAGGCGACTCTGGTATTTTGGTCGATTGATTATGGGCACGAAGGCGTGGATCTTCTCAAAGTATGTTTGGATTCTGTGATAAATATCAGAGGGATTGGCGAGAGGGGAAGGAATGGGCTCACAAAGCACGCGCAACAGAAGCATTCACCATGAGAGTAACGTTTGTTTCCATCTCTTCATCATCCAGTTCCCCAATTGAGTGATCGATGTGGTGTGAACTGCTGATCTGTTAGTATCCTGATAGTGAAGATGTACCGCCGACTACCTTGACATATACTTGCTGCTCTGTCGGCTTGTTTCGCTGCTGTCGCTACCATTCATGGCGGAAAGCAAATTGGGGAAGCCAGGGCTCGGCAAAGACATGCCGAATGTCTCTGAATTTGAGAGTTCTGGAAATAAATCACCATCCGTGGGAGACCACGAGAATCCGGCCGCGAAGTCTGGTAGACTGGGGCTTTGCTGTACATCTCCGGGCCCTCCAGATTCTTGTATCAGCCAGTTGCTTGATCTTTGAAGTCCGTAATACATGTCGAGGACATTCTTTTGAGGTTGTATCGTAGTCTGATCTGGTTGAGACTGAGGGTAAAAGCCAGTGTGCGTGTCGCCCACAGCATTCTGAGCGATCGAAGGACCGGCATCCTGGATCTGGATTTCTCCAGAAGACTTGCCATCAGCTTCACATGTCTGTGTCACCAGGCTTGTCCCATTCGTGTCTCCGAGCGTGTGTGCTTCAGAACTTCCTGGAGAGCTTTGTTCGGATGTGTCACGCTCTAGCGTTACGCGTCGTCGCTTTTCTGGCGGTCTGGCTGATGTTTCCACTGTTGGTAGCCTGCGTGTCGTTGGAAACACGCACAAATTCCCAGTCCGCATGCAAAGAGAGCAGATTGGGCGCTTCATGTCACATTTTGTCTTTTTTCGTTTGCAAGCTTCACAGGCGCGATGCGGGAGAATTGTCGCTCGAACTCCCTCTGTCGTGCTGACAAGTCCGTACCGACCGTTCATGTCTTGCCGCGGACCCGCTGAAAAGGGTACAAATATCGCTTCCATGATGGACTGTGACCGATTGAGAGTCCTCTAGCCCATGGCCTTACGAAGACGGCGGTTCAATAGAGACGGGAGTGGATGGTGATTAATGAAAGTGTAGGTCTTTTTGCGGGGACGCCAAGATCTGGGGTGTTCAGGCCGGGGTTCGTGTCCGCCCTGCTTTCCTCCTGCAATCCGCCACATTTCCCGAGCGATCCCGAGGATTACATATAAATTGATAATCTCGTGCCTTTTAAATGTCATCTTTTGACTATGCGATACTGTCGAAATGAATGCACTTGCGCTAGAGCCATCTTCGTCCCAATTCGATTTCCGCACAATGCTGCAACTGCTGCCGCCCGCTTTCTTCGCCAAGATTAGCACTTCTCTTGGAGCGGACATGGATTTCTTATGATTCTTTGAGACTATTCATCTCTTAGTGGCTGTGCAAAGTGCTGTGGTGCATTGAGGAACATGTAGCTTGCGACTATCTTCGAGATGGAGAGCCTCCGCCCTCATAACCAGTGTGTTTGAGACCGAATCGACCCAACCAGAGCAAGTCTATCTCATAGACTAAATGATAGAGATGGTTTCAACAACTAATAGACACTGCAGATAGTATCACGATAGAACGGAATACCGATCCCGATTGAAGCTACATGGTAAATTCCAGACGTAACGGTAATGTGCCGGCTGCTAGCTTTTCTATCCCTCTATTCTTTATTTCTTTTCCCCTAGCACTCACATACTTACAATATCAACCTGATCCTCTCTATCTTCAATCGAAGATTTCTTCTATTCAAGTCCGTTCAAGACCTTTGCCTCTTGTGAAGAGCGCCGCAACGAAGCCGATAAAAGCGAAACCAGAAGACGCGATGAATGCCAGTCTGATACCCTCGTAGTACACCATTTGTGCAGACATTCGCACTTCTAGCGGCAAATCGCGGAGTGCTGCAACTGAATGTCGAACTTCGTCAATGACCTGTACAAGCGAGCAAGAAAGGTTAGCTATTTCGCGCCTCCATGTCGTATGAGTGTATGGAAGGGGGAAACGATGAAAGGCGCACTCTCCATTTATTTGGAATCTCTCCGAGAGCCACAGGCAAGCGGCTTTTAAGCACGTTCTGAGTAATTGCGGAGGTTACTGCAACGCCCCAGACGGTACCAAGAGAACGAATAAGGTACACTGTTGAAGAAGAAACAGCGTGGTCTATTCGGCCTATCAGTCAAATTTCCTTGGAACAAAGAGAGTTTTTTGCTGACCGGAATGATCAAATATAGCCAGGAACGTAAACAATGTGCCGGGATAAGCCATTCCTTGCCCAAGATTGGCAGGAAAGAGGTACACGATGTACTTCCAATCCGCATCCCGGAAACTGAGAGAAGCAGCCAGAGCATTGCCAACCAGCATGAGGAAGGCCCCAACCCTGACCAGCACTGCAAGCTTCCCCCAGCGGGACATGACTACTCCAGCAATCACGCCGCCGACTGGTGTCGCGAGCGAAGGAATCACAAGTCTACTTCCAGCCTTGGTAGCAGACTCGAGAAGAACGACTTGGAAGAACAAGGGAATGAGGAAGAGATACTGCTGAGAATTAGCATGCGTGTTTCATTTTCAGGCTTCAAAGTCGAGCACTCACCGCATATGCAGCCATTCCGAAGAAAACGTTTGCCAATTGTGTGGCAACTGGCTGCTTACCATGAAGCATCCGCAGCGGGATGACCGGCATCGCCTTTGTCTTTGCTTCTACAACGAGGAACAGTGCGAGCAACACCACACTTCCGACCAAGGTCGATATCACCCACGGGCTACTCCAAGGAAGTTCGTTCCCCCCAAGGCTCAGAGCAACAAGCTGAGAGGACAAACTCAAGATCAGCAGCGTAGCTCCAGCGATATCAAGCTTCCCCCAGACTGAGCGTTTCTGGTCACCGTCGGGAGCAACACCCGTGAGATTCTCCGGGGACTTTATAGCAACATGGCCAATACCCAGGGCGAGAAGAGAGATTGGAACTTGCAGCAGGAAGCACCATCGCCATCCAATTGTGTCTGCAATCGCACCGCCAACGCTGGCTCCGCATATGCTTCCGAAACCGAACAAGACGTTCTGCACTGCTTGGTAAGCCCCTCTCTTCCTGAACGGAATCAGGTCGCTGTTGACGATCGTGGCCACTGTCATTAAGCCGCCGCCTCCGACGCCCGTCAATGCTCTCATTGTATTGAGTAGCCAGATGTATTTTGCTAGTCCGCAGCCCAGACATCCAATCATAAAGGTGAGTGTAGCGATGAAGAAGCAGATGCGTCGACCGAAGATGTCCGAGAAGCGGCCATAAAGAGGCTGGAACGCCGTATACGTGATTAGATATGAGGTAGTCAGCCACGACGCAGTATTTGCGGCCGAGAACTCTGAAGCGATGAGGGCGTACGTCGACGCTGTGATTGTGCCATCAAAACCCGAAAGGAAGACATTTGCGAATATTGCTGCTCCCATAATCAGTCCAGCTTTGAAATCAAATCTGAAGTTATTCAGCATACATACCGATCTCAATCCAAATAAATCCTTTCGGAGCCTTCCACCGCTGTTGATCTTCCAAAAGCGTCGTGGTTTCTCCCACGTCTTGTTCCTCGTCTTGATCGGATGATGACCCTGTCAACAACCTATGAGAGAATTGATCCATTAAAATGTACGAAGAGAGGCCATTCTCAATTTCTTTTTGTTTCGAAAAGGGATTTTGATTGACTGTGCAAATTTCTGCAACGAGCATCGTCATAAGCGATTGCCCCTCGTTTGGCTGCATAACGCAACCTACACGTGGAATTACGCCACACTCTCCGATCGGAGCAGGTGAAGCTATAAAGAGCTCCAACTGTGCATCTTGGGCGAGGGACCAAGATAGCTCTTCATCCGACGGCCATTCTGCTGCTGTCTGAAAACTGCCTCTTTCTTGCGCATATTTGAACAGAGCGCAGAAACATCAACAAGGTCAATGTACCCTTCAATCCCCATGGCGACCGTAATGTCTTCTAACGGGGCTAGAAGTATCGTCCGTCATGAAGAATATCCTTGTGCATTTATCTGCAGGCATTGCGTGCTTGCCGTTGGCTTTCGCAGACTGGCAATTCAAGTCCAGGCCCGATTTGGCACCACCGCGCCTGAATATAACAATTCCCGTTGCTTCAGATGCGGATAAAGGGTATCTCTTTGTCGCGCCCTTTGCAGGCTTTCCTGACAAGCCTGGAGAAACATATGGCCCTCGCCAAGCGGCACCGTACAGCTTCCGCGACAATGGGAACTTGGTCTGGTCTGGATACGGGTATTACTCTATTTGGGCAACCAACTTTTAAAAGGCACGCTGGAATGGCAAAGATGTGCTCTTTTCTTTCGAAGGCGATCATAGTGTGTTATATCTGTACAGCATGTATGTTGTTAATATGGCCTAACTGAATGCAACAGATGCTCTGCACGGGCATGGTCATGGGCACACCACGATCTTGGACCAGCACTATGAGACTATCCGGGAGCTGCGAGCTGGCAATCACAAGCTCACGGATAAACATGAGTTTCATGTCATCAACGAGAAAACTGCATTGATTCAGATATATCAACCGGTGCCTCGAGATCTCTCCAAATGGGGTGCATCACCAGAGCAGCAATAGATTGTGGATGCCATCTTCCAAGGTCTGCTCTGTCGTCTGTCAATCAAGTTCGATCGGATCACTGACTCATCGCAGAACTCGATATTGAGACTGGCAAGCTTCTCTTTGAGTGGTCAAGCCTGGAACATGTGCTCCCGGACGAGGCAGTTCTTCCCCTCAACCCCGGCCAAGCTGGTTCAGGCTACAACTCTTCCGATGCTTGGGACTACTTTCATATTAACTTGGTCGACAAAGACAAACATGGTAATTATCTCATCTCCGCTCGTGACGCTTGCTCCGTTCACAAGATCAACGGGACCAGCGGCGAGATCATCTGGCGCCTGGACGGAAAGAAATCCGACTTTATGTTGGGGCGTGGCGTCAAGTTTTGCTTCCAGCATCACGCACGGTTTGTCTCCTATGAAGGAGATGAAGAGATCATCTCACTTTACGATAACTCTGCACATGGCACTGAAGACGGTCGCGGTCGCGAAGTCCACACGGCTTCGACGTCTTCTGGGAAGATTATCAAGCTCAACACTCGAACTTGGGAGGCTACGCTCGTACAAAGCTTCTACCCACCGGATGGTTTGCGTTCGAAATCCCAGGGAGGCACACAGCTTCTCCCTGGCGGTAATGTTCTTGTAAACTGGGGGTCCGAAGGTGCCGTCACAGAGTTCCGAGCGGATGGTACCCCGATCTTCCATGCCTATATGGACTCTGGCTTCCTCGGCGAGGGCGTTGAGAACTATCGTGCATTCAAGTACAATTGGATTGGCTTGCCGAACGAGCCGCCTGCGATTGCGTACCTCGGGCATGGCAATGATGTCGCAGCGTACGTATCGTGGAACGGAGACACGGAGACTGCGGCTTGGAGATTCTATTCTGTGATTGGAGACTTGGGCGCAAGAGAGTTTCTCGGCGAAGCTAACAGGACGAGCTTTGAGACTTTGCTCTCTCTGAAAGGACTGCGAGTTGAAAAGATAGTTGCTGATGCATTGTCTGCTGACTGGAAAGTCCTGGCAACGACTGGTATCGCGACACTTGAACAGGACGTTGAACCCGTGGAGCTGTTGCCTGGCTCTGCAGAAGAAAAGGAGCAATTTATTATCAAGCCTGGCGGGATCCGCACAGATCTGAGGTAAACCTACAGCGCAAGCATTAGCCCCTCGTCTGAAGAGGCTTGGGCGCTACCACATATGCTAAACTGTCGATAACTGTCCTGATCTTACGTAAGATGTGAACTGGTGATGGATCGTTTGCACTTGACCTGAGCAGAGAAATTCGGAGAATCAACTTTTCATTGTACACAAAAAATCAATCTATGGAAGCATCAGAAAAATCAAGTTCGGCTCCAACCGAAGCTTGCGGTGCTCCCATAAGTCGTCAGCTCTGAAGGGGAATTCCTTGACATATCTTAAAGCGATAATACTATGCTCTTAAGGCCGGACAAGAAATTGCGGCCTGCATTTGGTTTATTGCGAGACGCAGCTGGAAGAATGTGAGTGGCTTCCTCTTTTAGAGAATATCTCACATTCTGGAGTTCACGGATGGCGGGGTTTCCGACCCGTCGCTACGTATCGCGCGAGTCAAAATGATGGTGAAAGAGCGAGGTCTGCTTTCGTAATCGCTCTGGAGTTGCTCTGAGCCACACGACACTAGCCAATCGGATGCGCAGATCACATCCGGTGTGGCGCCTTGCCTGCTTTGAAAGCACTTGGAACGAAGGTACAAAGCTCCCCGGCCCGTGGATGAAGTGGACGATATAGTAGACGTCTGGGCGAAAGATGGACGAAGGATGGGCATAAAGCAAGTCGAACTAAAGTCAATTTGACTGGCAGATCGCAATTGCAAAGTTCACATCCCGGCATCTCGAACCTAATCACAGAACAAGCACAATGGCAGAGCAGCACATAGTCGTTGTCGGAGCCTCATACGGCGGCATTCTGGTCGCGCACTACGTCGCCAAACACATTGTCACGAACCCTAACCTCCAGAACCTCCGCCTCGTCATCATCAATCCGTCTCCAGACTTTTATCATCAAGTCGGCGCACCCCGAGCGATCATTGACGGCAAACTGCTCCCCAATGAGAAGGCGTTTTACAGCCTCGCCGACGGCTTCGCGCAGTATCCGTCTAAATCTTACAAGATCGTCGTCGGGACGGTGACTGCCGTGGACACAAATGCGAGGAGCATAAAATGTGAGACGAAAGATGGCAAGACAGAGGAGGTCCCTTATCACGCCCTCGTCCTTGCAACAGGCGCGTCAGCGACATCACCGCTTTTTACGTCTTTCCCGGACACGGACAACACTCGCGCCGCGCTTGCTGCTTTCCGCAAAGCTCTTCCGACCGCGAAATCAATCGTTATTGGTGGAGGTGGGCCTGTCGCAGTCGAGTCGGCGGGGGAGATTGGCGAGTTTCTGAATGGAAGAGCGGGATGGTTCTCCTCGAGGCCGTCGAATCCAAAAGCGAAAGTGACTGTCGTCACAGCGGGGAAGAAGCTTCTGCCAATATTGCGCGAAGATGTTGCTGCACGAGCTGAGAAGTATCTGAACAATGTTGGAGTGGATGTGGTGTACAACAGGAAGGTCGTCTCGGTCAGCCCGAAGGATGCTGGATTTACAGTCGACACGCTTGTGCAAGAGAAGAACAAACCGATCAAGGTGCAGCTCGACGATGGGCAGATTCTTGAGGTAGACATCTACATTCCAGCTTATGGTGTCACACCGCAAGCGAGATACCTCCCTCAGAATCTCTTAACAGAGAGCGGGCACATTAAAACAAATTCGAAGACGCTACGAGTCGATGATGCCGGTCCACGCGTGTATGCTGTCGGTGACGCATCTTCTGCATCTCCGGGTGGCATCTTCCATCTAATGAACATGCTGCCCGTCGTCTCGACGAACTTGAAGCGCGACCTGATGGCTGCTTCAAAAGGCAAATCAAAGCCAGACACCGGCAAAGACAGGGAGTTTGAGATTGACAGCCGTGCAACGCAGGTCGTTCCTGTGGGAAGAGCAAAAGGCGTCGGTCAGGCGTTCGGTTGGTGGGTGCCAAGTTTTCTGGTCTGGGCCCTTAAGGGAAGAGACTTTATGGTCTCGATGATTAACAATTACCATCTCGGTAATATGGTGAAGAAGGAGTACACGTGGAAGTTTGAGTAGGAGGGTAAGTGTCTGTTTATTTCTGTAAGCGATTTGGTCGGGACACCCTTTGAAGAGGCATTTTCCACTCTTCTTTTCTTGTTGTATTTACCAAGAAGAGCGTCGTAGCGTTTCTATCATCTGGTATCTTTCGTCGCATCTGATATGAAGCAATCCGAGTTGTTTCGTATCGCAATTTTTCTGGCTCAGTCTCTGTCTGCACTATACAACTCGCAATCGCATAGCTCCTAGAAATAGAAGCTTGTTTGATCTAAATGCTCCGGCGGACAGCCGGTCGGATGACGATTGATACGGGAGAGTTGGGATCTTGTTTGAATTGAGAGGTGAATCGTGACTGTGGCGGCTTACAAATCTGAAGCTCCAGTAGGCGCCGGTGCAATACCTCTGCACCGTTCTTTTATGTTGGCAAGGGTGTGATCGAGTCTTCGATTATTGCGTTCAACGCCCTGGATCCTCTGCCCCTGCTTAGAAACCTTCGTGCAAGCTCCAGCCCCAGATATTGTAGGCGAATGTCTCTTTCACCGTTGTGCTCTCGGCGGCCTCCGTGTTGGATCCATTTGAAAGCTGGTGGGCGAGTGAGCGTCGAGAGGAGAGGCGGAGGAAGCGCAACGGTAGAGGGAGCGCAAAGGGTCGAGGAAGCGCAAAGGATCAAGACCATCAGTTCGGCAGCTAATAATGAGTGGAGCGTTAGATTCGGTCGTTCGAAGTCGTGTTTGTGAGAGCATCTGCGGCTGATATTCGTGTTGTCGTCGATTGAAATGGGAGTGAGGCTCGGGAAGCGTGATTGAGAAGGCCACAAAAGTCTGACAAGCCGTTCTGATCGTCAAACCCGTTCCGACCACCCAAACACGTGCAGGTGGGCTCCCAATTGATTATCCTGCGTAAAACGATTGTTCGGGCTTCTAGTTGCTGTTGGTATCGTTGGAATTGAGTTGCGCTGCGGGGTTGTCGTCGTGAGGTGTCAACTTCCCGCTTTACTGCATGACGTGTTGAGGAGGAAAGTGCTTGGGTCCAAATTCAAAGCAAATTTGATAGAGTTTGAGTTGTTAACTTAAAAATCAACGTTTGCGCTTAATGACTGGAAGATGCAGCTTGGGATGGACAGAGCTTTGCGTGCCGACCTCGCCGGATCTACTGTGTTCGCCGTATCTGCAAAATTCACTGACTTTCTGCGACATGCTAGATTTTCTGCTTCAGCCCAGATATCTTGCGCAGAGAGGGCGGACAATTTTGATATGGGCGTGAAGCCTGCAATGTACTCTACACAACTACGTAGATATCTCTTGAAATGATGCCGTGCTTCTCGTTCGGCGTCGTCTCCGCTGACAGCCCTCAGAATGACTGATTTGGCTTCACTGATAGTTACCTGCGACATGTTTTGTCTGTTTCAATTGACCTGCAGTGCGTTGAGTAGAGCAGACCGAGAGCTTGCCGCCGATACTACGATGAATGCAAACGACCCCCAATTGGCTGAGTTGTCGTATCCCGAACGCTGGCAAGTCACCTTCTACCTTCTCATGGTGAGATATATGCCATTCTTCTTGCCATACCCTGAACATCTCTTAGTGCATAATTCAGAGTAGACTCTGGGCTTGCAGCTGATACAGATATCTTGAAGATTCTTGACCAATTGGCGATAGTCTTAGGCAACGCTCAGCAAAGTGGCAGTTTGGCCTATGTATTAGAGACAGTCGCCATTGCACATATAACCTCATTGATTTTGGAAACAAATATGTGCAGAAACTTCAGGTCTGACGATGTGTATAACAGTCTCATGGCACCTCACCTTGTTAGCCCATAATCTTACGCTCCTCACTTAGAATGTAGTAGAAAGATGCCCAAGCCAACAGTCCTCCGTATCTGTAAAGAAACTTTAGCTGATATATAGTCTAAAAAATCGTAGAAATCGAGCACTCCTCTAGGATGCAAAATCGGGAAGCAACCTTGTAGGTTTGTCTTAGGACCGTGTAAACCAAGGGAGATGCATACCTGTAGGTGAGATAGTCTTACTCCTCTTAAGCTTTTCAGGAGATTTGTAACCGGAATGTGTAGGAAAGCGTAGGAATTAGCATATATATGACTCTTAGGCATGTCTTAACTACATTTCTACAATCTCGGGCAGTAAAGCGGAAATAGAGGAAATAGCAATACTCGCATATATTCTAGGTACCTTCGCACCGTAATTATGAGAATTCGATGTCAAATAGTTTAGAACGTCGATATGAACTTAAATCGACAGCAACTTTAGTGCGTCTTATCGCAACTCGTATAATCTTACTTACTATCTACGCAATTAACTATAGGACCGCGATTCCTAGCGAAACAAGTTTAGGGAAAATCGGGAAAAATTAGGAAAGGTAATAGAATAGTCGGATAGGTTGAAAGGAAGTCGGAGAATTAAGAACTACGCAAGTACTCTCGGAAAGTTTCGAGATCCCTATTTAGCGGCCTCCTAATCTACGATAGGAATTTGTGAGAATACCCCTTGTAATTCTACGTCTAATCGACGCCTATACATATAGGGCCTCTAGAAATACTAAAATTTAAGAAGAGTACGGCTTGTTTTAGAAAGTTATTAATCTTTTTCTAATTTCTTGCATTAAGGTAATAAATTCGGTAAGCGACCCTAATCGCCTAGCAATTATAACTACGACTTGAAAACTGTTATTCGACACTTAAAATAAATAAAAAACGTAATAGCTAAGTTGAATAAATACGCTAAAATCCAAAATCTAAAAATTATAAACTCGTAATATAGTAAACTAAACTCTATACAGGTATATTCCTTTAGTAGAATTAGAGTAAACTAACGTATCTTTAGACTCCGTAAAATAATAACGTCGTAGAAAATTTACTATGTTATTTTGTATAAACTATTAACACATTTCCTACTTAAATGTAATCGATTCTAAATGTTTCTAAGTTTGTCGCAAACCTATCTCCTGTCTCTAGCCTTTTAACTTAGTATAATTTTATTCCTTACCTTTATCGCCTGTTAAACTTGTATTAACTATAACTTGAAAACTCTACTTTTCCAGGCTTAAAATAGAAGAGGTAATACTATTAACTTAAGTAAAAGAATCTAAATTATTAACTTACTACGTATAAGTTAAGTAATATACAGCTAATTGTCTAATTTATCTTAGTAGAATGTACTAGAATAACGTAGAATTTAATGTATATTTCCCTTTATTAGAAATTAATTTGTCTAAGTAGATTTAAATTCTATTATTTATAGGTTCTAAGTTAGTTATAAAGCTACGTTGTATCTTACGTTTCTAAGAGTTATAAAGCTATGTTATCTTTCGCCTTCTAGCTTTTCTCGTCTTAAAGTTAAGTTGTATTTAAAGCTATAACTTAAAAATTTTGTTTAGGTTGTAGAAAATAGTATAATCGTCGACTTAATTTAATAGGATTTAAACAGTTATTAATTCTATATGTAGTTAAAATAGCAACGTATAGTCGCTTATCTTACGTAGTTATACATACTCTCTTACGACAAATTAGAAATTGTTATCTTTAGAGTAGTAGGAGAGTAAGAAAATTCTATGGCTCGGATTCGGGTTAGGGCTTAGGCGCGTAGTAGGCCTAACTCGTGCCACACGACCGGTTCGAGTCGAACCGATTTGAACCTGCTAACAAATTTAGCGCCGGCAGGATAAGGAGGGGGTCGGACCGATTTAGGGTTTGGAG